>JARJDW010010060.1:0-11388 GCA_030264715.1 Adinopsis sp. GC000173
TAAGCTTATTTTCTCAATTGTCGCTTGTTGAATGCGTGTTACACTATTGCGTTTATTTCTTAAATCGATAATGAGAAAAAATAAATAAATATCGCGTAAAGGTAAAAGTTCATTAACAGCGCATATTTTTAGTACAATTATTATGTAAAAAAAATCATGAAAATATCTGCAAAATAAGATGAAGATAATTTAAACAGGCGCTACAATCTGTAAGCGTGACAAAATTATTGTTTATTATTTGTTTGCGCACATATGAAAGTCGCCCTGAAGAAAATTTTTTGTTTGTGTTTTTTTTTCACTTACCTATAACTAATAGTCCGCCTTTACAATTATCCTCCATCATTTTTTGATATTTTTGCAAGTATTGTTTTAGTTGTTAATTGTCACTTGATCAATCTTATTAAGTATAAAAATGTTTGATCGCTCAAATGCTTTTAACCATAATCCATAAATATTTCAGCCAGCATAGTTTTTCTTACGCTTCATTACAATTTGAATTCCTAGAAAATTAGTACAAAAAATTATGTATGGCTGTAAAAGTTAAGGATATATCTTAAGAAATGCGATTACTTACAACTTGCAATATATTACGACAAAAAACAACAATATAAACTAACCTTCTGGTATTTCCTAAATAACACAATCGATAAGTTCCCTTATTTGCGCAACAATCACGTTTTTCGTTCAATCTCACATTTTAACCGGACTGAAATTTGCACGCAAATTAGTAAATCGTCGCGGTTACGCTTCAACGTTACTACGATTGTGAATTGTCCGATAAAAATAGTATTTTTATGGAGGGTGTGGAGTAAAATTTCAACCCCTCGTTCACTCAATCTCTTCACGATTGACAGCTACCGTTCAGCGCCATCTACAAATATGAAAATATTGATTTTTTTTGACGTCACGGAGGCATACGCGCGCACACCCCGTCGCGCACCCTCACGCGTTCCCATTGATGTGTGTGATAAGCTAGCGCAAAAGTTGGTGTAATAGTATAAATTTTATTAATTTACAAAATAGTAATAATAGTAAACAACATAATTACGATGAGGATGGTGATAGTGTAGTGGTTTCTTGCTGCTTTGATTTCATCAGCCATTCGTCGATCATCGCCCGATTGCGCTCCAACCATTTGATATTGTTCGCGACGGTTTCAAGCGCCTGTTTTCGCGCCGATTCACCGGCGCCACCTTCCGGATGTTGCTTGAAGAATGCTTGCATCTCTTCGAGCTTTGTGTGCGAAGAGAACGTGCGAGTGATGGACGGGATCAGACGTCCTAGATAGCGATCGTTTAGACCGAAACGCTGCACCAATTTCAGCCAATTCTCACTGAAAGCAAAGAATGATTTTAAAACCAGTAATATAAATTTTATGTCTATAAAGTTTTGTGTAGGTAGCTGTAAAATACCAAAATGCTTTATCATGATTTTGTTGGATTTTATAAAAAATGTATTTTTTGCAAAATTTTACTTGAAGCGCTTTATAAATTTAGTTAATTAATATATGTGCAACATCTAGTGATAAACCACAAGTTGGTGAACGAAAAATAGAACCAACGGTACGATTAACTCCGAATTTGATATAAGTGTGTCCAGTACAACTTGGCATACGTTCACATTTTAAAAAGAATTTCTATAATTTCGTATTTATGTGTATTACTAACGAAAATTTCCATCATGTCTGTTTTTCTTTATTTTTTTTATCTAACATAAGGTGACCACAAGACCTCATGTATGCTAGGTGGATCAGTTTCACGTTTAAATAGCTTGCACCACTTCGAAAACTATCCGACATTGAGTGATAAAGTATAGCATGCACCAATAGTCATGGTACATTTTGTAAGAACAGGTGCACTACCCTTACCAATTCACATAATCTTTGACAGGATCGCCAAAAAAGTTTTTCACTATAAATAAAAGGTGTCGCACGTTTTAGTTCAAATTACCCAGTCACTTTAGTCTAACTCTAAGCAGTAATAAATAGAAGTATTATTGTTTGGATTAAACGCACTTTTTTTTAATATAATTGTAAATCGGATATTATATTATTGCAAAAAGTGTAAAATATAAATAATTAGCGTGATTTAATTCTATGTGCAACTAGAGCACGAAGTGAACAATTCAATAAATCACAAAAATTCATTTTTCACTACAGCCAAGACGTGGAGAACCATAAATTGAGAAATCCAGTGCAAAAGTATGTTCTATCAAGTAAAAGCACAATTATTTACAAACTGTAGACAAGTATAAGTATACAGTAGGTATAATAATAAAGAAACTGCTGTGGAAGAGAATAGATCAGTTTCGTACAAAACGTCCACACTACTACAATTACGTTGAAATTTAATAAGCATATATAAATTGTTTTTTTTTAATAACATAATAAATTCGTAAAAAATACCTGCTTTTTGGCCAATCAAGCATTATATAATTCATAAATTAGAAATAAATGTTCAAACAGTAATAATATAGTAACACTTTCAATTTCTAAGTTAGTGCAAACGATATTAGTAGAAGCAAAATGTAAAATTTATGTATTATGATCAATGTTTCTTGAATCTTTAATTTTGAAATCAAATTCCAACCAAATGATATATCTATTAGTAAACTCAAACCTGAAATATGCTTTCCACATTATCTGTGTAAGTATGTACTTATATTACCATACATTCTATCAAATTAAAAATATACACTAAATTGTTTATAATAAAGCGTCTTTCAATGTTGAGCCCCCTCCTAGAACATCAATCTTTTTCGATTTGTAAATCATTATATCAACAACTGACTTAATATTTTAGTTCCTACGTCCAGCATTTGCAAATAACCATTGCAAAGAGTCAACTGGCAATCAATTTTTTGGCATTCCGGTAGCCTTTAGTCAAGAATTTCGCATAAAATATGCAATTTGTCCGCAATGTTTTGTTTAAATACGTTCACGAGTACTAAATACTATATTTGATATGCGATGCCTCGTAATAAGACACAAGAAAACGCAACGCTCCGTGAAGAACTATTCTTTCCGATTATTTATATACTTCTGGTTACACGTATTTTATATTACGAATACATTCCATGACATATCATATTCAATCCTTTGTTCCATTTATATTTATGCACGAAATTATTGTTTGCGTATTTATCACATAATTGTCGTATTTGATAAAATCACGGAAGCGATGATATCATTTGCGACATATTGAGTAACATCAATAAATTCTGCATGCGTTATTATTTTCGTACTAAGAAAATCATAGTAATTAGGGCAAACAATGCTTACCGTACATAATCCCACACGAGCGCCGTACCGCTCTCATTATCTGAAATGTATGTCAGCAGCGTAAAGTAGTCCTGATTGCGAATGTACGTCTCATCAGCGGCCAAGTTGATCAACTTCACCAACAATGATTGATCGCGAATCGATGCTAAGCCACTCATCAAACGCAATTTCTCGCCGGCATCTTGCTCGGCGACAAAACGCTGCCACAGCAGATTCCATTCGGTTTTGTTGCCGCTTAACATGCCAAAGTCGTAGACTATTATTTTTAGATCGGGAGCAATTGCAGTGGCGCCATCTGTGGATAACCATGCAACAAAGCGACGGCGCGCTTCGTCCAGCGTGGCTTGATGGTCCATCTCACAGGCGAAGGAAAGAACCTTCAAGCGGCTTTGCCTAAAATTGTGATAATAAAGTTTAAAAGAAGTTTTGGCTTGAAATTTATTAATTATAAATTAATTCACAAGTTAAAAACTCACTTGCGTATGTCGCTCTCCTCCTCGCTAGCATTCCATCCCATTTGTCCGATTGCATAATTCGGAAAACCGGCCACACGTTCCTTAAATTCATTGAAATACTGCGAATTGCGCATCAGCATTTTCAAACGCTTAAACAAGCCAGCAGCAACACTCCACGGCACGTATTCCACCTCCTCGCTGAGTATACTTTCAGCCAATGTTAAAGGTATCTCGTACGCTAAATGTTGTGCATCGGCGAGCGCAAACGATTCTTCCAACAAATGAGCGCGATCGAGTACGCCGAATTCACGCCAGTTCGAAATTAACGTTCTCCAATCGTTCAGTGCGTAATTAACGCGATAGTAGCCAATTTGCTGCGGGTTGAATTTCACCCATGATGAATTCACAACGATATTCACTGTAAGATTTAGAAATGATAATAAATGTGATTGCTATATGATATGATCACCTACCAAATTCATCATCTCGGTTAAACCATACTAAGTTCTTCGATGCATTGCGTTCCTCATTCGTAATCCATGTGATGGGAATGGTCCATTTATAGTCGTGTTCAACCTTCGCCGCATTTTCTGGATCGGCGAGGAAGCGACGCTGTGTGAGGCGATAGCCAGTTTCAGTGCGTTCCACATTTACTACCGGCAAGCCCATTTGTTCCGTCCATGTGCGCATAAACGCCGCGACGTCGACGCGCTCCCCAATCAGCGATTGCATCTCGGCTAGAAAGTCGGCGGTGCGTGCGTTGCCAAACTTGTGACGATTTAGGTATGCGGTGACGCCGCGCTGAAATAGTTCCGGAGTAACGGCGTGCTCCAACATGCGTAAAATCGAGGCACCCTACAAAACAACACAACAGATGATACAATTCTATATACATATTAGAAGTGAATATTTTACAACCATGAAATTTTGAAATCCGTTTGGATCAGTAGTCAAAGACTACTCTCATAAAATTACAAGCTTTATAAGCGTGGAAAGGAATTTACCCAATTAACAGTGAGCAACCTCAGCGTTGCAGCCAATCTAAAGTCATCTAAAACTTTTCATCCGACAAAAATTAAATTTCTTCACACTTTTAAAGTATCCAGCATATAAATATTGTACATTTTGAAAAATATTTTCATTTTTGAATCACGTTTTAGTGACCAAGTTACTTTTTAGCATCTAAATATTAAACTTTGTATGTATTCTTGTTTACAATATTCGAGGTTTTCCTTAGATATACCTATAATCTTTGGCATTTTCCATCAATTTTTTAACGAACTTCATCAAGTGAAAAAAACTGTGTTCTTTTCGTTTGTTGCACAATTTTCATAAAGATCGTGAAATGTTTTGATAGGAAATGCCAAAAATATAAGAAAAATTATGAAAAAATCGCAAAATTTTCCATTGTAAATAGAAAATCCATTCAAATTTAAAAAATAAAGAATCTTGGAGATATGAAAAAAATGCAGATTTTATGAAAAATGTGTCAAATTTATACATTTTCTAATTAATTTTAGTCGGAGAGTATATTTAAGCCTTTACATTGGTCTGTAATATGGAAAATATTGCCCACCCCTTGACTAGTTATAAACAAAAAATTGATTATCTGCGTATTGCGAATAAAAAAAATGACTCATTTAATAAAAAGCAGCTTTAA
The DNA here is from genome assembly GCA_030264715.1 of Adinopsis sp. GC000173. Classification (NCBI taxonomy): domain Eukaryota; kingdom Metazoa; phylum Arthropoda; class Insecta; order Coleoptera; family Staphylinidae; genus Adinopsis; species Adinopsis sp. GC000173. Next base: position 5,396 of record JARJDW010010060.1, read on the forward strand.
ATTAATGTAATTACTTGTATGTTTTTCACATGTTGAGAAATTTTCTTGCCCAAGGGGTTCTTTGCAGCTGTTCTCGTAAAAAAATGAATCAGTTATTCATGAGTTTTTGCACAATACTTTAATTTATTAATCATCAAGATACGAACCAAAACTGCACGCTCTAATTAATCTTAATTAATCACCAGGCCAACATTGCGCCAGCACTTTTCCTCTTAGAGTGCAGGTAATGAAAGTGACAAGTAAATTATTTACCTTGCTATAAGAGATGGTATCAAAAATCTCAGTGATTTGATCGGGCGTTTCCACTTGTTGGACAATCGCATGCGAATTCAGAGTAGCATCCAGTTTCAGAACTCCATGCAAATCGGTAATCGTAAATAGGTCCATCTAGAAAAACATTATAAAAAAATTAACTTTTTTTTAATCAGTTTCTAAATAGTTGCAAACATATAAAAATAAATTTGCATACTCGTTTTAACTCGAGTACGTTATAATTATTTTCATAAAACAAACTTAACTTTAATGAAACAAGAAAATGAGAAAAGCAGTATACAATATCTTTTTTCATATAATTTTTATATTATTTTTTTGAGGCTGTCAGTTAATTTTCAAGTTCTTATGGAATCCATTCCATTATAGAAAGATAAAAGATATAAAACTTTGTAATGCTAAATTGTTATGCGATTTTCATAGTATTACCACATAAAAATAACCATTTAACGCAAAAACAATTAATTCACTAAACTCGAAGGCTATATTTAATTTAAAATGCGAACATTACATTAAATCCTCACATTTACAACCAACTTTTATGTAGTTTTTAGTGTCATGTTTTTTTAACACATCTTCATCATATAATTTATTCCACAAATATAAATGCAGAAAATTTAATGTTTTTACAATGATTTGTATAGTGTAAAAACAAAATATTTTTTATGTTTGCAGTTTACACTGTTAGATGATGCGCAGTGTTCTGCTGCCGAGTTCATTAGTTTTGTTGCTACTATCAAATCCACAAACAAATTCCAGTCACATTCGATATCAGAAAGTACTAATAAAAGTATTCCTTTTAGCAATATAAACTATTCACGGACTTCAAATTTTTTAAAACTGAATTTGTGTTTTTAATAAAGTAATTGAAAAAGAAAAAAAAACGATAAAATTGTGCAGGTTCAAAATAATTATTGTGATTCTTACGTCCACTAGTTTTATTCTAATACTACATTTGTTAAAATAAATAATATAATTTAATTTCTTTGGTGATGCTACACCTCATTGTCAAGTAAATGTCAATAATGCTGGAACACTATTGTAATCGAAATTGAATTCATTTTCTTGGCTCGCTAATGAGACAGCAGCACAAATAAGCAAAAAAGACTTCCACTATTTTAAAATGCAATAATTGTATTTTTCCAATATAATCGCAGTCAAATTAATACTAGTGAAAACGACGTAAGAATCAAATTGAAAATAAAACTCATACATAATTCCATTCTGGATGCGCTGCTTCGACACCCTTAAACTCAATATAGGAGGCAAAGCCCTCGTTTAGCCACAGATCGTCCCACCAAGCCATCGTCACTAAATTGCCAAACCAACTGTGAGCTAGTTCATGTGCAACCACTTGCGCTACGCGAATCTTATTACTGGTGGTGGACACAGCCGGATCGTAGAGCAGCGCCGTTTCACGGTACGTAATCAATCCCCAATGCTCCATCGCGCCCGACACAAAGTCTGGAATCGCAACCATATCTAAAAAATAATAAAAATAAGTGTATGCTCTTATTAAAAATACCTTCAATCAATTATAAACATATTTAACAACTTTTTATGGTTTTACATCTTTATACATTTCGTAGCTGACAAAAAAATTGACTGTCGTCAATCAATATCGAAATTTACTTACCGAGTTTTGGTAGTGGATATGCAATGCCAAAGTACTTCAAATAGAATTCCATTACCTTCTTGCCAATGTCGCGTGCGTATAGTGTTTTGTTAAGTTGCGTCGGTGCGGCAAATACCTTAAACGGTATTTTTTGTCCATCGTTCGGCGATACAATGAAATCGTCGCTCGAGCGAAAATCGCTCACGATGAAGCAGGTAAGATAGGTGGACATCGGAACACTTTTAGCAAAATGTGTTAGAATACCATTCGCCGTCTCCTCTTCACCCTTAAAACATAAACGTTCAAAGGTTATTTAACANTTAACGAATTTACGAAAATAATGATGGAATAACGAATATCCAAACTACAAATCCAGTTCGACATAAGAATGTAGCTACTCTTGTTATTGCTAGATTATGCTATTAACTACAAATTGTGGTCGAAAAAGAAACTCAATTTTTTACGATTTATCTTATAATTACTTGTGGTAATAATATCTTGCAACTCAACTTATGTCATATTTACTAATTATTTTGATGTTTTGTGTGTACTATTGACTCTGTATTCATCTTAACAATACGAGAAAAGTGCCAATCCTCGCTTTCAATCTACATTAAATTAAAACAACTTATCATATTAGCACTATCTGAGAAGGAATAGTATCACTGCAACATTGTGAAAGAAAATGAAATTTAAATTGCTTATTGCCGATTAGTAAAGCTAAATTAGCACGCTTATTGATAGTTGCAACAAATTTACTACTGTGTCCAAAAGGTAAGCCCAATTTTCAATTTAATTAGCCCAGGTAAACCGTACATCAATTATATTTTTTTATAACTTGTAAACATTGTAATAAACATCAAAACTTTCATTAGTTTTTGTTTTACGTCTAATGTTATACGACGTTAAAAGTACATGCGGCAATTATTACAATATTGAGCAAAAAAGTTGCATTAAATTTTGTTTAAAGAATGAAATTTTGGATGTAGAAATATTCGGAATCTTGCAAAAAATCTTCTGAGCCATGTTTTGTCAAAAATCAATGCTTACAAGTGGTGGAATTAGTTAAAAGGAAGTTGAAAAGATAAAGAACGCTTCAAACGAGCATCAACCCTTGTCGGCCTCAAGAAAACCATAAGAAAATGTACTTAGCTTTCTAAATATGTCTGTTCGAGACTTGTTGGTAAGTCAAAAGAGTGTCAATATCATTTTGGAAGATATTTTGTGCCTCAAACCTGGAAATTATTGACTAATGCCGTAACGTTGACAATGCACCTCTTACAATGTTCTTAGTGACTATCATTAAAAATCCTGTGCATATACTAGAATATTAAAAGACCACTGTGGAAAAACTGTTTTGGGACGATAGAATAGATGGACCATAATCGCTGCATGCACTTTTTGCGGCGTACAACATACGACGTAAAACAAAAACTAATAAATGTTTTCACTTAAAAAAGGTTACAGACGTTTATTACAATGCTTACAAAGCGAGAAAAAAAATTTAATGATGTGCGATTTGCCTGCGCTATTGAAATTAAAAATTGGTTGTACTTACTTTTTGGACACAGTGTGGTATAGATAATGTTAGTAGTAGTCGCAATTTGGTAAGGAGTGGTTTGCGTTGTTGAAATGCATACGTTTTGATGTTGCAAAACTCTATATATCTTAATAATTTTTAAACAAATCTAAATAACTTGAAAGAGAATATGCGTACGGAGTGAATCCAGGCATCTCAGAGGAAAAAGCGGTTACTGAAATCGAATGGCTTAAAAATTTATTTTAAAACCATTTTAAAGATAGAGCCGCTTTAAAAAAAACTTCTCTGTGAGTTTCTAATCTAGAGTTAAAACCATATTAGCAAAAGAAGATTAAATAAGAATTAAATTTAAAACATTTGAAAAAAATTAGAAAAATCGGTTTACCGTTTGTGGCATATTCGATAGAGCAATATATGCATCATCTTTTGGGCGAAGGAGGTGAACAGTGAACGTTGCCTTCATCGACGGCTCATCGAAACAGGGATACGCTTGTCGAGCGTAGGTGGGTTCCAACTTTGAAGTCGCAATCGCTCTAAAAACAAAAGAAAACTCTGTAATATATGATTTCAGATAGGTTAATTATTTAAACACGTTTATTTTAATTAAGCCTCTAGTAAATTATATCTGCTACATATATATTTCAATTTAGCTTTTTAGGATACATTTTGTAAATAACTACAGCATTTCTTTCAATAAAAAATAGTATAACCTTGGAGATTTTGCAGCAGTTCTGCATGTAAGAAGAATTAAAAAGTTTTAAATGAGTTTATAGCAGGGATTGTAGGTTTAAGAAAATAAATTTTGTACAAATTTAGTTTACAAACTACAATATATTTGTTATGAAATTTTCATTTAAAAACATTTAGAAAATACAATAGTTTTACATTTGTAATGGTAAGAACATTATGGCTACTCCTGGCCTATTGGCCTTATTAAGCTGTAGAGACACAAGTTTTGCCTCGCGAAACTTGGCAAGTTATTAGCATTTGCCTTATTGGCGTTTAATTTTATAGTGGTGAAAAAATAAACAATATATTATCATTAGCCAGGGAAAAACTTGGAAAATTCCTGAATTATTTTACAATATATTTAACATAATTTATAGTTTATGCAGTATTATAATTTTATGCAATGCATACCATCATTATTTCGCAAGTGTGGTTGCATACATTGCAATCAGAAATTAAATATTCCCATATTGTACATTTTATAGCACTGAGCCCACTACTCAACGATGTGAACGATTCAATGACAATGTTTTATCTTTATTTTGTTATTTATTTTTATTTAGGTGCAAATATATCAGATTCGATACATTGTAATAAAAATTTAACGCAATAAATATACAATAAAATATGTAACGACGCTCTTTTAAAAAACAGCTTATGATTGAGTGTTTACTTAAAAAAAAATTTCATTCTTCTAATGCCCATGTATTGATTACAAGGATATATTTTTCATTATCTATTCAACACCGCTGCTTTTAACGAATTAGAGAAATACTAGTTTTATATTTCTCAGAAACTTAACAACAAATTGTCATTTTCATTTAATTTTCCAAAAAAGACTTAACTATTCCCTCAAATTGGATTATCCATCAGTTATCTATCTACACACTTCACTTCAATTTATAAATGACAAACTTTTTCATTTCAAATTTCTTTAAAACTGTTTAGTAGCATTAATATATTATATTATAAAAGCCAGAGTTTTGCACAGAAGACTCTAAGCCCGTAGGCTCAGGGTTGATCGTAGACAAAGTCATACTCCTGTAAAGACGATAAGTATTATACTCAAATTAAATTCCTTTATAAATGGTGTTTAGCCATAAATGCAAAACACTAAAATCGTGTTCGAGCCAGAGCGGGTCACATCTTTCGGATATTTGTCGAAGACGGGCCCATTAACTGCTCCTGTCAGTCTGGGCTGGGCAGTCATAATTCCCTCTAAGGACCACTACGCTATCATACCTATGTATGTACACCCGAGACGGCAAAAAAGGTAGAAAGCCTTTGGACACACTCGTATTCATGAATTGAGAGTCCGACAAGGTTTTCTACCTGGTTGCTTCATTTTTGTAGACTCGAGTGTATATGCATTGCAACAAGATACAAATTCGTAAATAAAAAATTCTTTATTAATAATAAAAGTATCACAACATGCTTTAAATAGTGTAGCCAAACATACAGTTATTTTTCAAGTGGTAGTTCTTAATGCACATTCGCAAAAAATGGCCAATTTTCAGAAATGTTGATTTTTTAATCATTAGTTCAACATGATTGTAAAGCAAACATATCAAACAAATGTTGCTTGTAAAAAGTTGCTTGTAATTAAAAAACGCGTCGTCGATTGAGTATAAAATTATCGATTTTTGCGGTGAGGACTGTATTCTAAATAATTACCAATATTTTTAACAAGAATGTTACTAAATTTGTAACAAAGTTTTTCAAAACAAACAAAACTTATGTTTTAGGGTATATAAAAACATTAGTAAAATGGATAGTAAGAAAAATATAATAATACCTGTGTGTGAGTGTTCTAAGTTTAGAAAAACATAAGATAAGTAC
>JARJDW010010068.1:0-16735 GCA_030264715.1 Adinopsis sp. GC000173
TATTAAATTTTCAATTTCAACTCAAAATAATATTTAATTGTAAAGGAAATAAAATATAAATGCAAATTTCAATTAACAAAGCGATTGACATTTAGCATTTTTAAATGAAAATTAAAACGATGACCTATTTTTAAAGAAAACAAATTTAAATGTCTTCAATTCTTAATTGAAAAATAAAAATGATGCGCGTCTTTGTATAATAAATTTACAAATTGACTATTTTTTTATATGTTCATCTTTTTAATTGGTGAATTTTAGCTCTATTATATTTTTCTTATTGACCAAATTTTATGGATATATTCTTTGATTATTTACTGCAAAAAGAAATTAATTAATCCGTAAAAATAATGAACATCTATGCAAATTAACAAAAGGTATTGCATTGAACATTTTTTTATAATTTCAATATTTTAATTCGCGAATTTTAGCTCTATTATATTTTTGTTATTGATTAAATTTCATGGAATTGGTCTTCATTATCATTTATTGGAAAAATAAGTTAATTAAACATGAAATATTTTCATTTTCAATTTAATTACTGCGGCCAATATTCATAATATGCTTAACAAAAATGCGAATTTTCTTTACTTCTATAAGCTATTGATATTTATTTTTATAAATATTGAAATTAAAACTTTAACAAGCTTAACAAAATTAATATATTCTTGTATAATCTGTCAATAAAATAGGCTTTAGATTAGCAACAAATATGTTACAGTGAGAACTAACAATTTCATTTTATCATCTGTGGACAAATAATCAATAAAAATGCAATTTCTTTAATATTTTTAAATTTTTACTAAAAATATATATTGAGCATTTATAAATTATCAAAAAATATTGCTTTTCACTTTTTTGTATTTTCAAGATTTCAATGTGTCAATGTTAGTAATATTTTCCTAATTAATTAAATTTCATGGAATTAGTCTTTGATTTACATTATTTATCAAAAATAATAAATTAATTAAACATCAAATATTTACATTTGCAGTTTAATTAATGCAACCGATGTTCCAGTGCGAATATAATACAATTAACAAAAATGCAAATTTCAATCATCTTTCTAAGCTAGTGGTATTTATTTTTTATAAATATTAAAATTATCTATCAAAAAGCAATATCATCAAAAAAAAATTCAATTCGTGAATTTAACTTATGTTATATGTTTGTAAATAATTAAATTTCTTGGAATTGGTCTTTCAATTCAAGGGCGAATATAGTAGGCTTAACAGAAATACCAATTTTAATACCCTTTATAAGCTATTAATATTTATTTTTTATATATGTATATATTTTATATAATTAACAAAATTAGATCAATTAAATCGACTGTAGACTAACAACAAAAATGTTGCAGTGAGAACTAAAAATATTATTTTAAACAAACAATTTTAAATTAAAAATAAAGGAATGGCATATTTTAGAGTGTATAGATGTGCCCAATTATTTTTAGTTATAAAAATATAATTAAGTACGATTTAGGATACAGGTTTTATCATTGTTATTTTAATATCTAATGTGTTTTCCAATACAATTATTGCAGAAATGTATTTAATTCATATAAAAACATATGAATTGATAACCACTGCATAAATTGCTGCAAAAACAGATCTTCACAATTACATCATGATTTGCAAAAATTCTTTCTTGGTACGATTGTGCTAATCCCCGCACTAATTGTAGTAAGAGACTAAAAATCGGATATTACTTATTTAAACTAGAAAATGTATAAGCAAATTTACAAAAAATATTGTATTGAACATTTGAGAACTATAAAAAACATTTTTAATTAATATTTACTTAAATGATTAAAAATATTGCAATCAAACATCTTAAATTAAAAAAGATATATTTCGGCTATAGATTAGATACCTATTTTTATATTTACATTTCATTGCAATAAAAATCTTTGCATATTTACAAAAAATGTATAATAATATTAATTAAATATCAGGAATTTTCAATTACATATTGTATTATTGTCAGCAAAAATTAAAAATTAAATTAAATTGCAAACAAACAAAAATTAAATGCAAATTTAGATTAAAAACGTGATTGATTTTAGCATTTTTAAATGAGAATTAAAACTATGGACTATTTCTAGGCTTATTTAATTTAGACTAAAAAATGGGCATGGCATACAAAAATAAAAAAGTCGCGATGTACTTAAAATACTTTGTAAAACTATTTAAAAAACCATGTTTGAAAAGCAGCATAAACATTTTGGTTCTATTCTCGGGATATAGCCGCATCGATTGTTAATTAAAACTTGAATGCACTTTAGGTGTATTATTTGGAATTTGTAACAGATGTTCGAATATCTCTCTTTTATTTAATATAATTTAAACGTGTAACCAACTCCAACATTATTACAATGTCGTTCCTCTCTCTATCACACGTATCCAGCGCGCCCAAACGGGGCGAACGCGCATAGTGTGAATAAAAGCAGCCCCGTAAGCCTTTGAGCAATTGCACACCCGCTTTTGAATTTCGAATAATAATGCCACCGCAGTTAGTTAGAAAATTGCACCGAGCACATGTAATTTACAAACCGACAATCTATTCAATTAAATTTTGCTACAAAAAGTAAATCATCTATGCTGCGCGCACATTTTCTAACATTTTAGTATTATTTCTGCGTTATACGCGCTTTAATTATCGCAAATTAATGTAACAATGTAAGGAAGTTTTGCTTTAGTCATTAAAAACTTTACGTTTTTTAAATATTTCTATAGATTTCTATTTTTTTACATAGACAGTTATACCTACTTATCATGAAACTTTGATGTAAATTGTGATATTTTTTCTATTTTAATACAAAATTGGTAAAAAGTAGATAAATAAAAAACGATACAGTTTTTGATAAAAATAGGTATACCATACTCTTTGGGTATACCTATAGTCCTGAAATTTTATTAATTTACTATAAGTAATAATCGGGCTATATTTTCAATTTTATTTAGTACAAAAGGCAAATTATGCCCATGAGCACAACTATTCCAACATTTATATTATTTATTCTCTATACGCGCTTTAATTATCTCAAACTCGGGAAAAATTTGCATTAATTGCGAAATTAATATTTTATCGTTATGATATGTTTGAAATAAATTTCTGTTTAATAAAAATTGTTTCTTTTATAAAATATTAAAGAAATTGTTCGTTTCCTTTAAAAAAAATGTCAACCATTTCTCAAAAAATACATTTTAAAACACTTAAAGTTACCACCTTTACAAAACCTGTTCCTAACAATCGAAAATTTTAATTAACTACTTCATTATGTTTTATAGTTTTCCGCTAAAAAATTATTTGAAATGTTTAGAAAGTTGTTTGACAACGTGCTTTATTATAAAATTAAAAAACTTAGCACTTTTTATTAAAAATTGTCATTTTTTGTATACTTTTTATAAAGAATTAAATTAAAAATGTCTAAAATACCTTACTCAATTTCTTCTCTAGCATTCTTTTAGCAAGAAGTTTTTCTGAAACCTTAAAGGTTAGACCTGTTTGTAACACACTCTAAACATTCATCCAAATAGATGGAAAATTCTAATTAAAACCGAGAATCTATTCTAATTTAATTAAATTTCATCTGTGCATAATAATTTTACAACATTTCTAGTATTTACGCTTTATGCACGATGCTTCTTTTATGGCAAACTGTGGCAATTAATAAAAATTAACATTTTCTTTAAAAAGGTTGTATACTTTTTTTTATAAAGAATTGCACTAAAAATGTTTAAAATGCTTTACTCAATTTTCCTTAACATTCTTGTACCAAAAAGTTTCAGTAAAACCTTAGAGAAAGAGCTTTTTGCCAAAAAGATGAAAATTTCCAATTAAAACCCACAATCTATTGTAATTAAATTTCATCTGTGCATAATAATTTTACAATATTTCTATTGTTTGTGCTTTATATGCGCTGCTCCTATTATATGGCAAACGAAAAAACAAACCAAATTTTAAAATGTAATTTTGATTGCACAACAGCAAATTATTTCTGCGTTTTATGCAACATCAGCATTCAATCGCTTTTCACATTTGTGTAGTAAATAATCGATTTTGCAATAAACAATCATATTTTCGCTTTTTCAATGACCGTACGCGAGTCAAATCGCAGCTGCATTGCAGTAGTGTTTTGAAGCCACCCTAAAAAAAAAATATAAAACGACGGCGGCAGCAGCACACACACATACCAGATATCCGTCAACAACAAATAACATTACCATTTAGCGAAAATAAATCGCGCCACCGATCGATGGATCGGCAGACACGAATTTTTCGTATATCTAGTAAAAGATGGGCGCGTCGCGAGAGTAAAAGATATTTATAATTGAACTCAACATTGAATGTGTTAGGCTAGGCCGGCGAACAACACTCGCTGCTCTCACTGGGGACAAAACAGAAATAGTTGTCGGTTATAAATAAAGTCGCGCGCGATGGATGCATTAATAATTCGCTCGCGCCAACATCATCATCGTCATCGTGTTTATTCCGAAAAGTTGTTGCGCGATGATCTTATATATATGCGAAGAAATCAAAACATTCGCCGGAAATTTAAAGCGCGAGCGAGTAGCGAACGATGAGAAAATCATGGAAATTTTTCAGCATAATACACATTGCATGCGCGCGCGACTATAAAAAAATTTTATACGCCGAAGATTTCTATATTATTAAATTCTTTATAAAATATTTTATTGTTTGAGATTATGTCGGGACGTTTTATTAGCTCGGGATAGTTGTAACGTTAATAATTAATTTTTATTATCAAATTTGTGTCGTAAATCTTAGCCGAGGGAAATTTTACGCAAATTAAGTTTTTTTTTGCAAATTGCAAGACCAAAAATAATAAACAGTAAATTATATTTTGAATTAAGTAGAATCGTTTATATTTTTAATACTTTAAATATTGATTTTGTAGTAATAATAGTTATTTATGTATCGAGGCATTAAAGTACCCTTAATGCCGAGGTGCATATTAGATTTTTTCGGATAACGATATTTATAATTTTTATTTACTAGCTTTCCATGATTTTAAAGGTTAGGTGACATCTTGTGTCTATTGCATGTACTGTCATGTAAAGACGGTAATGCGTCTACGCAGAATAATAATTCAACTAATAGAATGTATAATAGAATATATCGGCGAATCAGAACTCGGAATGCTATCACGTGATAATTTTGTAATGCCTAGGCATTAAAGTAGCACTTTAATGACTTATTTGAGTCATTAAATTTATATATTATATGCCGATTTCCGAAAAAATATATTAAATTTTTTTTAGAAACATTTTTTTCTTTGACATTAAATTATAATAATTTTATAGTTAATTAACTTATATACTTTTAATTTAGTTATTCATGGTAATTCTTAAAAGATGAATTTTAGCTACAGTCCTGTACTATAATAATTTTTTTAACTTATTTTTATAAAAGTAGCAAAATTTATGAACTTGCGTGCAAAAAGTATGTGTCATCAAAATTGAAATCTACCTATATGTAATCCGAAAAAGACTTACAATTTGTTACCGCAATTATTTACTTTATCAAAATTCTAGCACATTTTATTGCCATGTGTCGCAAACCGCCTCTTTTCACACTCATTCGATAACTACCAACTTTGAACACTATAGTAAATAATTAATAATTTCTCTATAAATATATTTTCATCGGAAGAGCAAAATACCAGCTTAGTTTTGCAATGAAAGCCTTAAAAACAATATAATACGAAAAACAATAGTGGTTTTACGAAACATATTAAACGAGTTTAATGAAATGAAATAGTTGTTTGGCAAATAAAATTTCAGCAAGTGTTTATTAATATTATTAATGTTCGAACATAAATACGATCAACATAGCGTAAAAGCACTTCGAAGTATTTACGAGTTGAAAATGAAATCGCATTAATTCAACAGTTTGATTCCTCTATAATAATCCATTTTTTTGCGGCTGGAATTTTTATATGTGTGCACACATACACAAAACATATATCGCTATTGATTCGGGCTTGCATTTGACGTGAAGGCACAAGAACACCGTATGATAATCATCTCGTGTAGGGTATATACGTATACGTATCCATTGCATAAAGATTTCGTTTCTTTTTTGCTGCAGCCGCTTCGTTGACACGTTGATTTATGGTGCCATGGTAAATTTTAAGTTTCATAAGCGAATGTGGTAATCCAACTCCTGAATTATTTTCTACTTTTTTTCGGGCTATTGACTATCGAAGCCCCGCGTTTCTATAATTAAAAGTACGCTAATCGTATTAGTAGATATGGCAGCGACGATAGGTCACGTTTAATGTGCGAGGAATATAGGGGTGGACAAAAAAGCCAGTCCCAATAAGAATGTAAACAAATTGTTCTAGGATCGTTTCGCAAATTAATAATAGCGTTAGTGCGCGTAATTTGCTTCAAATTTATGACTTAATTATTCCGCAAACAAAATAAAATTTTCATTTCGACGATTTATGGAGCCGACGCATTTTTTGCCATCGCGTCTTCATTGCATCTACACATAAAATTTTTACATTGCAAATTGCTGGAATGATTAACGTTATTTATATAAAAACACAAATGCTGGAAAAACGGCAATCGCAGGACGTGGATGGTTTATTTTAAGTAATGGATTGAATTTAACGGCAAATTAACTTGAAAACTATGTTATATATATAAAATTGTGCACTAAACGCGCTCATTTATTTAAACCACCAGATTGGGTAATAAAATCCACAAATATTACGAGCGGAAAGGGTTGCCACCAGCCGCAAGTTTTTCAACAACGCATTACACACTTTATATAAGGTTGAACAAGGGGGACAAAGTCCTTATACTCTTTATATCACTTCATAAACAATCAACACAATATAATTGTTAAACGCTATAAAGCAGTGGGAGCTATTAAAGATACTGTTTTTTTATTCAAAGCATCCTTCTATATCCACTTATACTCTTTATTTTGCAACAATTGGAGTAGATATTAAAGATTTTTTTTTCTTCAACGTATTATACAATAACGTAATTTTCATTCCTTTTTTATGGATTTCTTGGTAATAATTTTATCTTTATGGCGTTTAAAATTGACTAATTTTTAACAGATATTTAGTAAAATCATTATGTTTGAGTGGGAATTTTATGATTTTTTGATAAAATAATACTTGATTAAGACAAATAAATCATAAGAATAATTTAATTTGTGAAAATTAAAATCTATTACAAATGAATGATAAACAATCATTATAAATTTTTGTGAAAATTTAAAAAACCGTAAATATACTGGTTGTTCCACCTATTTTTTATATTTAATTTAACTTTTCTAAAAAAAAATTGGTTTTTGGACAGTGATAAAATTTTTAATAATAAAAACGCTTGGTATAGTTTCACAAATTTTATAGAGTTTGTTATTTTTAACACGTGTTTTATAGATTGGTTTTATTTGAAATATCGTAGTTTACATAGCAAAACCATGTTTTGATGAATTTCCAGCTTTAATTGTACTTTTATGTTTTTTAAACATGTAACTATTGTATATTTAACCAATTCCATAGTTTTCTACAAGATTTTTACAAGAACTTAAAATTTGATTATAGTAAATTTATTTTTATCTAAAGAAGATTAGATAAGATAACGGAGATCGTAGTTTGAATAAAAACTTTATAGAGTATTAAACGAATTACAACTGTTTTGTGAAAAGTTCGTGAAAATTATAATTATTGAATTAAAACTTTTCTTTTAAAAATCTCCTGTATAGTTTCTTAGAGAAAGCTTTTACTCTTTTTTATCATCTTACATATTCATTGCCTTATTTATTTATTTATTTACGTTAGTATTTATTAACAAATTTAATCTTTTAAAAGAAAATTTTGTCGGAAATTAATGAATTTCTTAATTTCAATGAAAAATTTAAACAGATTGAGTTAAAATATCGCAATACTATTTAAGACTTAAACAAGTAACACTTTTAATTGATTTCTTGATTATGCTTTTTTAAATGTAATGGTAAATTTTAAGTTTAAAATGCATCATGATTTTATTAAAACTCATGCATTAACGACATTAACAAACTTAATCCTTTAGAAGGAATTTCATGGAAAAATAAGTAATTTCGCAATTCTAATGAAAAATTGAAACAATGTTATGTTTTCAGTGAACTTTACGTTGTGCTTCAGCAAGAAACGAAATAGTCTTATTTAAAAATTATTTATCTGATTTTGCCATTTAATTTTCATTCATTATATGTTACAACTGGCCCTTTATAAGGAATAATTTAAAGAATTTTATGTTTTAAGAATAATTCTTGTTATTTATAACGCTTAAAACAATTTACTTATACATCTTTATTTTTATTATTTTCAAGTGTTTATCGGAAACGACAAATATCCACTTTAAAAAGAACATAATTTTTATTAGCAAAATAAATGCTGAACTACCCAACTACTGATAAAAAACTAGTCGTGGAAATATTTAATTAATAATAATTATGTTCACTTATTATTGAAATGTTGACAGTTGCACTGAAAAATTTAAAGAATTTTATGTTTTATGAAAAATTCTCATTATGTTTATGAAGCAAAATTGTAAAATGCCTGAAACAATTTACACATTTATTTTTGCTATTTTCAAGTGTTCATAAAAAAAAATGAATGCTGAATTACCTAAGTACTAATAAAAAATGTGCAATTAAAATATATAATTAAAAATAATTAGTGAAACATTAGCAGTTGCATGCCTTCATTTTTTTCCTTCAACAACTAAAATTACAATTAATTTCGCCATCATCCAAATGAAAATGGTAAATGCTATCTCGTTTTTCGGGTCGTTAGAATATAGTTTTTAGTATAATTACATTTTATTTATTTATTTCGTTTCGTTGTTGTGTTTCTATGTGTAAAACAAAATGAATTTCCCACGAGAGTTTTATTATTCGCACTCAACCTCATTCTATAATAATAAACAAAACAATTTCATCTATCTGCATAAAAATTTAAATTTATAAAATAAAAAACGGCAAACATTAATACATTCATATACTCCTGTATGTATATACGTGCGAGCCGTTTACTCTTATCATGATTATGGCGCATATAAAATGATATTTTTTTATAGTTTCTGTATGTATGTGTGTGTGTGTGTGTGGGTGCATTCTAAAAGTGATCCAAAAGTGAAATGTAGCATAGTAAACACGAAAGCGCACAGGGTGTGTACGGTTTATTTCAGGTTAGACGAATAGAAACCGGCAGGGAAAAAAACGCGTATATAAAATCATTACGACGCTTTTTAGGAGGGTTGTTTTTACAACATTATATTTCTGGTCCATAAAGTAATCAATTGCATGTCAATGAACTTTTATTATTATTCCCTTTCAAAACGTTAACGCGCACCACCACCACCAACACTAACCCACACCGCCGCCGTCGCCACTCGAACCAATTTTCGCCGAGCGAGTGTGGCGTTAATTAATATAAGAAAGAGGAAACGCACACACACACAGAAACAACGAAAATAAATAAAAAGCAATTTAATTCAGCTGGTTTAAATTCCATAAATATCTTTATACGAACGCATGAGTGTCGTCATTTCTTTCTCTTAATTAACGATCTTACATATTTGTACACAAATCGAGCAATTTCAATTACGTTGCGAAGGCTAAAAATGTTTTTGCATGCGACGACGCTCCGACCATCCCCAAATAGATTTTCACTCATCGTCTGCTTTGATTCAATTTAAATTCAATTCGTACAAGTAAAACATTTTATAAAGATTTGATTAATTTTCATAATTTGCATAAAACAAAGTAATAAATATATAAAAAAACTCGTTTCAAAGCAAGTCAAGATTAATAAAATTTCATCAATTACGATTAAGTTAATTAACGAGCGTTCATTATACATGAAAAATCGAGTAATTCAATTATGCCTTGATGGTTTCCATACTAAAAATGTTAAAATGGTATCGACTGAAAGTCTAAGCGAAAAGAATTTGATAAAATAAATATGATTTGATACTTGAAGATAAAGAAAAATTGCTTTGAAATAGAAATATTTTTTTAAATTTTAATAATAAAGATTTAAATTCAATTTATACAAGTAAAATATGTTATAAAGATTTGATTAGTTTACATAAATCAAATCAATAAAACTAAAAAAATGTTCCAAACAAAACCAAGATTAATAAATTTTCATCAATTGCAATTAAGTTAATTAACGATCGTTTAATACACATGAAAAAGGTTAAGATGGTATTGACTTAAAGACTAAGTATAAAGAATTTACTAGAATAAAGTAAATTTAATTTGATACTTGAGGGTGAAGAAAAATTTCCTGGGAATAGAAATATCTTTTTAAATCTAATAATAAGGATTTAAATTCGATTCGTACAAGTAAAACATTTTATAAAGATTTGATCAATTTGCATAAAATGAAGTAATAAAAAAAAATAAACTTACTTTAAACCAAGCCAAAATTAATAAAACTTCATCAAGTTAATTAACGATTGTTCATTATACATGAAAAATCGAATAATTCAATTATGCCGTAATAGTTTCAATTCTAAAAATGTTAAAATGATATTGTCTGAATGAGATTGTTTAAGCGTAAAGAATTTGAAAAAATAAGTATGATTTGATACTTGATGGTGAATAAAAATTGCTTTGAAATAGAAATATTTTTTTAAATTTAAAAATAAATAAAGAGCATGAATTTTTTCATATCGATAGAAAGAAAATGTGATAGAAAGAATGTTACATTAAAATAAATATATCTACAATAGTTTCTAAATTAATAAAATTGAACACATATAAGGAAAGGGGAACAAATCAAAACTAATTTGAAGAAGCAATACTAAATTTAGAACTCTAAAATCAAGGACTCGACTGTAAGTAGACAAATTTTGCATAGAATAAATGAAGCTGGCATAAAAATTGTTAAATTTAATATGCAATTTATTTCACACACTTTATTTTGATTAAAAATTGATTATTTACTCCTATAGAAATATGTACCATATAATTATTTATCGCGATCATTGCAATTTTATGACATAACATATACAATACTAAAACTTACGAAATATTTTTGTCGTATCGACTGCAAGCAAAGGGATAAAGAAATTTTGATGAAACAAATGGAAATGTTGCTAGAAAATACCTAACATTAGCAAATATTTACACATATTTAAACAAAATTTATTAAAAGTGTACTGTTGTTAATTTTGCGTAATTTGATTTTAAGCAAAATAATCTCGCATTTGAAATTTTATAAAATGGAAAGGAAATTTTGCTCGAAGGTACCTATAATAGTGAAAGTTGGCTTAAAAGAGAAATATTTGCATAAATTTAGCAGCAACCAACATATATTTA
Organism: Adinopsis sp. GC000173; assembly: GCA_030264715.1. Lineage (NCBI taxonomy): Eukaryota > Metazoa > Arthropoda > Insecta > Coleoptera > Staphylinidae > Adinopsis > Adinopsis sp. GC000173. The sequence continues at coordinate 11,359 of JARJDW010010068.1, forward strand.
AACAAAACCTATTAAATCTAGGGTAGCATAATTAGTTTCATCTACTTAAAAGTCAAAAATTTTCCTGTATATAAACTTGTAGCATATTTTATTTTAATTAGTTAATATAAAAACGGTAGTAGAGTTAACTGAAGCTTGATGTTTTCAACATTGTACACATGTTGAAATAGTTTTTCCGTTTCGACTGAAAGCTTCACCTAAAAGGAGTAAATAGAGGAGGAAAAAAATATTTTTCATAAATATTTTACATTTGCAAAAGTTGCATCTATATTGAAATACTTTCGCTAATTTGACAACAACGTACAGAAGTACCTAATTAAATTTATTGTATATTACAATTAATTTGAAATGTTGAAATAGTTTTTTCTTTTCGAATAAAAGCTTCACCTTAAAGAACAAAATATTATTCGTCATAAATATTTTACATTTGCAAAAGTTGAGTCGCAATTGACATTCTTTCGTTAATTGAACATATTAAATATACTGTACATTACAATCAATTTAATACAGTTAATTGGAAAGTGTATAATAATTAAGTAACATATGAACAATAGTATCTATATACCTACTATTAATATGAAGTTAATTGAAACTTTATATCGTGATGTTTTCGATTCTAAAAATAAATAACAAAGTAATTTACCGTATTGACTGAATGGTTTGATACAACGAAAACTTGTCCAAAAAATCTAAATGTTCATATAGAAAGTAAAGGTTATGCCCATATTGACAAAGTTAATACGTTAAAAAATATAATTATTTCGAAAGTTTGGCAATAACGTGCACGAATTAAAATCGAATTTGGTTTACTAACTTCCATCAATAAAAATCGTTTTTATCACTGAAATATTAGTTTGAATGGAAGTTACTGTACATTTGTATTTAAAAATTTTATATATTAAAGCAATATTTAATCAACTTTACACAATACTTAACTTTAATCAATAAGAAAAATTACGTAATTCCTCATAAACAAAATGTAATATATTTATTAACATGAAAGAAGGTGATTTGGAGTTAATTGAAACTATATATGAAGTGATGTTTTCGATTCAAAAAATGTCAAAGTAATTTTTTCATATCGACTGAAAGCTTCTTTTATATAATGAAAATGTGATGACAAAATGGAAACGTCGCCCCAGGGCACTTCACAAATAACAAAATTGCATCAAAATAGAAATAATTAAGTTATTTATTAGTTCAGAAAATACAGGTAGTCAGATACCAATTAAATTGCAAAATGCAATTAATATTGCCCCATAATATCAATAAAAATGCATTAGCTTGCATCTTTCAACTGCATTTTAGTATAACTTTATGTTAATTTATTTACACGAAAAACGCTTAATTGAAAGTGCACTGTGAGCGCTGCGAAATCTAATAATGTGTTTGCATGCGTCGCAACCGACAATCCTGAAATAGTTCACCGCGTCCGTCTATCGACTAAACCATAAAAAGTGATACGGCGTGGAGCGACGACGATGTGGATCATCAAACATCGTTGTTACTTGGTCGCGTTGTGCGCGCATATTTATTTATGTTAATTTTTATCTTTATATGTGTTTGCGTTGGCGCATAAATAATGCTTCGGCGTGTAGATAAAATGCGTATACATGCTAACCCGAATAAAGAAGGAAAAAATCCAAATTGAATTCTAATTTCAAACGAATGTCGATTGATAATAAGCGAAGGCGGACGAATTTCGCAATGCAAAAAATGTCCAAGCAGGCAATGCCGCATGATCAATAACTTTTATTGTCTACCAACTACATAATACTACAATATCATTATTAGGGCCATCTATCAATAGTTATTTATTTATCAAGAAAATTTATGAGTCGGCGCATAAAACATGATATTCAGGTCATAATTTTAATCGCATTTTTTAAATGGAAATCTTAATAATACCCTCACCGTGGATGCAAAATGATAATTATTTCTTGAGAACAAATTATAAATAATTGATATTCTATCTATTTAGTGTTTGATCTTTTCATTTTACCATTTTTTGTATTTTCTAATGATGGCTGAAAAGCCGAAATGTATTGAACTATAAGCAATACGTGTGTTTTGTATAATTTGTGCTCTAACCATGAGAAAGAATAATCAATTTTTTTTATCAAATCTTTAATACTAATGGTTTACAATTTACGATGATTCCTTAATGACCACCCGCACTTACATATAAACAAAAACTCGAGCCTCAGCATCTTTTCCTTTGGTTTTAGAAGCTGTACACTTTTGCTATAATTATTTCAAAATTAAAAATGACAATAAAAAAGAATACTGCGGTTGTCGCGTATTTCGCAAATTTATTAGAGAAGAGAGTAATTGAAAGATATAACAAAATAAGGAAAATAAAAGGAAAAATCATCTTATATTTGATTATGTGAAAGGTATTGTATGATTTTTATTACTTTCTGCATTTGTTTAACCATTTTTGAGCGATATTACTAATTACCATCTTTCCTATTAATTTTGCGTGGAAAATTTGGCAAAAAGTGCGAAAATTATACAAGGACACTACAACGAAATGTCATATTCCTGTAATTTGCACATTTTGCTAATTGTAAGCAAAAAAGCTTTATATTTATGCAAAATTGTTTAATCAAAAACGCATGAAAATAACTCTAAACATGCTAATGAAAAACAAATCTTTTGAGAATTTGTAACTTTTTAAATTTCTTAACCATTCTTGCGTAACCTGCTCGCTCAGTGATGCAGGTGTATAGACTTGTAATTTGTCGCGAATCGACTTTTACGTTTACGTGCCGTTTGAAAAAAGTGCTTGCAACCGCAATTTGTTTGCCATCCGCTAAACTACAAAAGATATGTAATCCGTTTTTTTGCAAATCTTTACCGGCGCCTGTGTAGGAAGAAGCTATTTGTATGCCCTTCCCGCGCGATCGTCGTTTGTAGCAACGAGAAGCGACAATTTAATCTACGATATATGCAGAATTACATTGTATCATCATAAAAACGAAATTTGATTACAGGAATCACGCGCGGGAAGTTTATATTTTACCACTCATCGAATCGAAGCTTTTACTCCAACGTATGAAAATTGTTAATAAATCGCGGAATGAAAATACACATGTGCTTCGTACTTTTGTAGTGTTTTTTTACAATTGATTGAAGAACTATGTATTTACTTGGGAGAACTCATTAATATTTAATACAGAAGAAATACCTGGTATAGCTTATATAAATAATAAAACTATACCAGGTATTGCTTTTTTATTGAATATTTTTATCTTTTGTGTCCCAAATTTTTTATTAGTTCGTTTTTTTGCGATTTTTTTATAGACTTTTATTATCTTTTTACATTTTTCACCAAAAATTTAAAAACTTTCCTTTACATCTTTCGGTAAATAAGAAGAATGTAAGTTTTCTCTATTTTCAATTATAAATATAAAATTGTTATTAAATTCCAAAGTGAAAATATCTACATATGTACGTCACACTAAAATTTTAGTATTTTGCAATTCTTCTTGAGTTTCTTCATGTCCACTCACAATTGATGTGCATTACATAAATTTTACAAAACATTTTCATTTTCTTTATTGATTTTTCTCTGATTTTCGACATTTTCTATCAAAACATTAAAATTGTTAGAAACCCAAAAAGAATGCAGTTGTTTTTCGATTTTTAATCATTATAGTAGTAAATTGAAGATTTTACTCCCACGTATGAAAATACGTACATCGTACTAAGCTTCTAGTGTTTTTGCAATGCTTCTCAATTTTTTTCCACCCCCACTTGCAGCTGACTTGTATTGCAAACAATTATTAATTACATCTATTAACTGTTGCCGTTTTTATGTAACTTTAATCATTACTCAGCGCTGCAGCAAAAACGTAATGAATCCAAGCTGGCTTTTCCAACATCTTTGTTATCAGTAAGAATCACTCGTTTGGAGGGAGTGTGTCCTTAAATTTACAACAACAACAATAACAACAACAAAAAAAAACGCTTTTGTACAACACAAAAATGATTTATATTTTATGAATGTTTGCACTCAGTGTCGGAAACAAAGTATAGGAAGATAAGGATTAATTGAGGTTAAGGTGAAAATTACATTTTATTGTATAAATTTACCGACGGGAACGTTTTCACGTTAATGTGAAAGTTTTTCCCTTTTAAAGTGCGAAACCCTTTACTTGTTTATTTTTATACGTTCCATACAATTTTCCTATAAATCAGCTTTTTAATTGAAAGCAGATTACCTCCAGCGCTTGAACAAAATTTCAAATAACGCGTACACGTTGCAGCGAAGCAATCTAATAGAGGACATTTTCTTGTACCATTTCTCAATCTTAAGTTTAATGCCTGTAAGCACTTGGACACCAAAAGTGATTTTGTTCCTATATGCCTTCACATTATTTCGGCAGTCCATGACGATGAGGAAATTATGACTGAAGGCAAACCGCTAAACATTTGTATAATATTTTATGCATACCATCCATAAATTTTTCCTTTCATAGTGAAACATATCGCTTCCATTTAGTGTACAAAATGTCCTTAACATGTTTCCTATAAATCAACCTTTTTTGTGAAGAAATTGAAAAGTTCAAACAATATATGAACGAAACAGCGAAGCAATCTAATCAGTGATATTTTCTTGCAAAACTTTTAATTTTATCTTCAAAATTTGTTGCTTACTCTTGCGATATTTGTTCTTTCACAAATTTTTGCCTTTTCATTAATTTTCATTTTCCATTAAAATATTTCAGAATTTTCTTGAAAATTATCCGAAGTATCAAAAAACGCAAGTTTTCAATTCGTAATCATGAAATTCAATAAAAAGTTTATAGAAAATGCCAATGATAAAAAAACTTAAAAAATTCTATAAAAATTGTATATTTAAGAAATGTCTAGATACTAAAAAAGATTTTGTGTTAGTAGAAATAATTAAAAAAGTTAGAAAACTAACGACGCTTCTGATTATAGGGCCCCATAGTGATAAAAAAGTCCAATTTTTAAACAAACACCTAAATGTCTCGGTAACATTTTAAACGCACCATCCATAAATTTTCCGTTTCGATGTGAAACATATCGCCCTCATTTAGTTCACAAAACGTCCTAAACATTTTTCCTATAAATCAACTCCTTTTTTTGTCCAGAAATTGAATGCACTTATTACATGTCGAAAAGTTCAAACAATGCACATGCGTTGCATCGAAGCAATCTAATCTAATTAGTAGCATTTTATGTTTTCAATTTTAACTTTAAAAATTTGCAATGATGCTTACACGGACTTGGACTAAAAAAGTGATTTCGTTCGTGTGCGCTGACATTGTTGCGGTGTCCCATGACAATGAGGAAGTGTAATTTTGAAATTTTCCCTGAAAGCAAACCACTAAACATTTGTACAACA
>JARJDW010010074.1:0-36215 GCA_030264715.1 Adinopsis sp. GC000173
CATTCACCTTCAACGAACTTGTCCAGTCTCGTTTGTTGGTTCTTTTTTGTCGCTGTTTGTTATAAATAGCATGCAACAACCGACTGAATCATCAGTAGTGGTGTATCAGCAATGCAGGTCCCTAAACCATACATCCTTGCACTATCATTCAGTGTAATAATAATACTTTGCAATGCCCAACAACAAGATGATAACGATTTAGTATTAAAAACGCGATTGGGATTTGTGCGTGGACGTATTGTCACCATCGGCGATCAGCGACAATTTGCATCGTTTACTGGATTGCCCTATGCAAAGGCGCCAATCGGAAAACTTCGATTTCAGGTATTTACAATTTGCAAACGAATTTGGATATCTAGTAGTAGCAAACTTGCATTGTATTACTGAATTTTTCGTATAGATGCCATAATGGGGTTTTACAGCAAGAATTGTAGCCAAAGAATAGTTAAATTAAATGTAAAATATTTTACAGCTGTGACGTCACACGAAGAGTTTACGGCTCATCTATTTGCCAATTGGGCTGCACAATATTATCCAAAGTTCATTTCCTTTGTTTAATCTTTTTTATGGCATAAATTCTTCCAATAATAAATTTGGTCTACGTTTTGCAAAAAGTGTCCAGATTCATTTCTTATCAAATTCATATGCATTAATGTAAGAAGATAATTCTTTCTTATTGTTGTTGTTTTTTTTATACACAGCCGCCGATTGCAATCGAAGCGTGGACAGGCATTAAAAATGCGACAAGGCCACATCCAACCTGTGTGCAATTCAACATGTTCAATCCGGCCGCGGTCAGTGCGGGCGATGAAGACTGCTTGTATTTGAATGTCTACACGCCCAAGGTAACATTACTCATCATACACATGTACTATCTTATCATGTTCAATTATATTACTACTACTACAATATACAATACATAGATTGAAGCGGTATCGACGCGTCGCAATTATCCTGTAATGGTCTTCATCCATGGCGGTGCGTTCCAAACCGGCTCGGCTAACGATTACCAGCCGCACTATTTGCTCCGACACGATATTGTGCTGGTGACGATGAATTATCGTATAGGTATTTCCCCCTATAAAGCCCTTAGAAAATGAGTTTAAAATAAAAATTTACAGGCATTTTTGGTTTCCTTACGACAAATAGTGCTAGAGCACGCGGTAACTACGGAATGAAAGATCAACATATGGCAATTAAATGGGTGAGGGATAATATTCAAGCGTTTGGTGGTGATGCGAAGCGAATTACGCTGTTCGGACAATCGGCGGGGGCTGGTAGTGTGCATCTTCAAGTGGTGTCACCTCTCAATAAAGGTGCGAATTTTTTTTTTTCCTCTTTTGCCGCTTTATGAGTGTTTTTACGCATTGTTTACTAGGTTTGTTCCAAGCGGCTATCATGCAAAGCGGCAGTGCACTATGCGAATGGTCCTACGATCAAAAACCCACGTCGGTGTCCATGGCTAAACAGCTTGCTGGTTATGTAAATTGCACGATCGACGATGATGAAGCAATGACTGATTGTCTACTAGGCAAACCAAAGAATGATTTAATCAAAGCCCAACAACATTTAAAGGTAAATACTTGACTAATCGTATTACATTAATCTTTTATAAATTCTACAATTTACAATTATGTAAGAAATGGGATATCGATCCTATTGTAACCTTCAAGCCGGTGATTGAAGATGACGCAAATGACCCAACAGCGTTCTTGGTGGAACATCCAGCGAATATAATAAAAAAACAGCGTGCGGCAAATATTCCACTTCTATTTGGACTGACAACCGATGAGGGTGCGTTTCGCGTGGCTGGAATTGAAAAACGCAATTTATGGTCGGAACTCGATGCAAATCCAAATGAGATTTTTGCAAAAATCACATCACTGCCTAACGTCGATGAACAAGTGCGCTTCTATTTCAACAATACTAAGATATCGGCGCAAAAGCAAAATCTAATTAATGTATATTTACTATAAGATATATATTGGCATTGTTTTTATTTATTGCAAAACTGTTTTTAGTATTTCACTGATATTCATTTTGCAATGGGCGTAGATCGTGCCATCAATCTTCATAGAACATACTCAAATCAAACGATGTATAATTATTTGTTTGGATATCGTGGTAGTGCCAGTTATACAACACTCTTTGGATCACCAATTCCAGGTATAGATTTATAATTAGGGACGGCAATAGGAAAGTAAAGGCAATAGAATATTCTATATGTTTTTATTGCCCCTCTTTATAATATATAATTTAAATGTTGAATCTAATTCCATCTAATTTAGGCGTGTGCCATTGCGACGACTTGCAATATCTATTCCCGCATCCGCGTTCCCTGCTTGGCAAGTCGCCGAATAACATCGACATGGACATGACCGAAATGTTGACGAGTTTATGGACAAATTTTGCAAGTTTTAGAGATCCAACGCCGAATGAGAATTTACTCAATCTGAGATGGTTACCGATTCGCTCCGATGCAAACGAATATCTATCGATTGAAAGTCCAACGGAATATCACATGGATGCAAACCTATGGCTTGAGAGATTTACTTTTTGGCGCAATCAACTCGGCGCAAATAATTGATAAAGTGTTATTATTATTATTATTATTAATTATTTTAAATTAATAAATGCTTATGAATATTAAAGTATATTTAGTTTTCGTCAATTACTAAATTAAAGTTCGTCCCCAATTGCTTCTACGACCGTTACACAATCAAACTATATTTATCGTTGAATGTAGACTGCCTTTTCGTTAAATAAAATTGTTGTTGTTTATTGTTCACTTTGACATTAAAAAAATTAACAGTTTTAGGTGATGAAAATATTTTTTACAATATTATTTATGATGTCCCATATGTAATTGTTAACAAATACATCATAAATATTTTATGTCTGTAGACAAACATTTTCATACCGATTTTTGGGACGCATAAAAATATGTATTTTCTTCTTTGCTATCATGTACATGGTAGGTCTTCCACTTTTATATTTAAGTAATTACTTGGATACTAATTTCAAGAATGTTAGTTTAATGCGACAGTTATGTTATGCAACTTACTATTCATTCAAACTTTTAAAAAGAGTAATTGTGCCACAAACCAACATTTTGTTACATTGGTAATAAAAAAATTAGTAGTTTGCTTTATTTATTTAATTCCTTTATCAAAAAATTAATGTATTTTTTAAATAAGAAGAACTATTTGATTACTTTTAACTTAATCCGTGTAAAAAATCATAAAAAATAAATGGAATGGCAATGTAATTTTATTCCGTTGGTAGAAAGTGCGCAAAAGCGCGCAAAAATACATAACCAAACCAACTGTCACTTTAATCATTATGCCATCTGATGCCATCGCTTGTCTCCAAAACCTCCAAAACATAAACAAATGAATGTTCATAGACAATTAGATTATTATTGTTGCACTTTACGATTGTTGTTACAATTTGTAGTGTAAGAAGTAGTTTGTTGGCAGCGTATCGTTGCTTCAAATTTTCTTGTTCAAAAATTATTGGATGAATGGTAAGTGTTTTAAATTATTTTATCTCTATGCGTTGTAGTGATAATATAGATTTCAAGGTATCCTCGTTTCGATTCGCTATAACTTCTTGTTTCTAATATAGGAATGAGTACTAAATGCTAGTGGAATTGCAATTGCTTGATAGCAGCAGATCTCACAATTTTTTCTAAATGTTTGGATGAATGGTAAGCGTAATAACAAACAATTTTTCTGATAAGCAAGTTCTCTATCTATATGCGCTATGGTAATAATAGTTTAACTTTGTGTTTGCTAAAACCAGCAAGAAGATACCAGGCAACGCATACAACCAGTTTAATTCACAAATAAATCGTGCAAATGGGTAAAATATTGCCGGTAGGTGACAAGAATGGAAGAAAAAGTATTCCTCTGAGAGAAAGTAATCGTAGAAAGGAGCAAACTACTACCGTTCAAGATGCTGCTATAGTTACATTAGCAAGACGAATTCCCACCATATCGCCAAATCAAATTGCAAGCAATCTTGGTCTCCAGCTGTCACACATTACCATCACTAGTCGCTTAAATCATTTCGGATTGTTTTGGAACTCGAATCGAAAAACATGGCGCCGTAACATGTGGATTTGCTATCGCAACCGCCTCAAAAACCTCCTCATTCAATCTGGATTTGTTGGAAAGCACAGCCGAAAAGAATGGCGTCAAAAGTATATAACAGATGATACTATTGTTAAAAGAAACCAAGTTGACCAACGTTCGGATGTGATGATTGATGATGGCAAACATGAACAAACGTTAGGTGGTGATGAATTTAATCAATCAAACGATCTCAATATACCAAATGCACACAATGACGATGTTGTTGAAATAAACGACACTGAACACCATTCCAATACAACAATCGACATTAGTAATGATGATGATATTGATAAATGTGAACAGTCTTTGGAAACAAGTGATGATGAGTGTAATGACGAGGATGATACCAACTACGCAGAAAGATTGATGCAGTTGGAGGCTATCTTGACGAAAGTGATTGTGGAAAACTTGAAGTTAACGATTGATAAAGAAAAGCTCGTAATCGATAAAGACAAATTGCAAGAGGAGATTGGAGATTTACACGGGCGCAGTATGCCATTGGCAGAAATTGATGAGAGAAGTGAATACAAACGGAAACTGCGGCGATTCGATAGTGAGAACAAGAACATGGATATAAGTTTCTATCAAAAACAAGTACAGAAACTGAAAGCAACAATTGATCGGTTACACACGACTAATAAGGAACTACAACATAAGATTGTCGATTTAGAAGCGATTCATTCCAAATATGGTGAGGAGGAATTACGAAAATTTTCTGCAACAGATGATAATGGTAAGTTATGAAATTTTATATGTGGGCTTCAAAGGTTTTCGGCTTTTATTTAACACATTTGTTTTTCTCTTTTCTCCATCTTTGTGCACGATTAATCTGAGAAATTATATTCTACTTCCTTCGTCCAGAAGTAAGTATCCCATATTTTTTTAAATTAATTCAGAAACAGAATATTATATACACATACTTAATTCAAACTTAACATTTATATACAAATACATTTGCAAACATCTCAATCCTTATAGAAATTTTTCAATTACTCCCTAATGTTCCATATTTAGCATACTCGCATCTAGGTGTCCGCAGAATTTTAGGACTTTTATGCAAAACGCAAAAGAGACAAAGTGGCGTTACTCATTATTTATAATTCAGCAAAGTTAGTGTGCGCTTAATTTTATAAAAGCTTGGGTTTTTTCAAAATGAAAACTTTTAAAAACAAAATCGCCCTATTTTAATTTTTGAAAAAATCGAAATCGAACACATTTCCGGGTAGAAAGTTTGTTTATAAGAAAAATCAATCGTACGATTTAAATATTCCAGATGCAGATGGTAATGTTCTAGTTGAACCAAACCAAATTGATCACTGTTTGGATACAACAAGAATCGACACCTGTGATAATATTAGCGATGATAGATTTATACCAACTTTGGAAACGGGTGATAGAGATGATCACAATCATCCGAACGATTTAAATATGCTAGATGATGCCAAAAATAAATATGACGAAAGGTTGAAGCAGTTGGAGGGCGAGTTGAAAGAAGTAAGAAACGAAAAGCGGAACCTAACTATCCATCTGGAAGAATGCGTGAAAAGAATTCTGCAACTTGACATCGAGAACGATGATTTGAAAAGGCGTAATATGGAATTGCTGCAAATTCCAGATAAGAAAAATGAGTATAAACAGAAACCACAAACATTGGAAAGTGAGACTGAGAAGCAATTAAAACCGAAGAATAACGAATTCACCTTTTATCAAGGAGAAATAAATAATTTACTGAACCAAAATGCGAAACTACGCTCAGAGAATTTGAGTTTAACCATCAATCAAGAACAAGGCGTGAAACAACTAGAAAAAATGGAGGCTGAAATTTCTCAATTAAAACTGAAGAACAAGGAATTAAATTTTTATCCACGACAAGTTAGAGTACTAAAAACAACAGTTGATCATTTATATAGCCATAATGCTGAAATACAGCCTTACATCGTCAATTTGGAGGAAATTCATTCCAAATGTGATCAGAAATTACGAGTGTCTGCAATGGATAACGGTAAGTTAAGAGATCATTTTAAGCCCTTTCAAATTATTTTTTGTGTTTTGTCAAGCAGTAGAACTAACAACTAGAGTTAATCATTTACACGGACAAAATGCGACATTGCGGCAAACGGTCAATCAACTTCGGGGAAGCTACGCTGATTTACACAAACGCAACCTGGACTTGCAACAAATTGAAGCCGAGTTTGAAGCGAACAAGCAATATCTGAATATCTTCAAAACGCAGCTGAACCTTTTTACTTCTATAGGCGACAATACATTCGAATACGTGATTGCTGATCGACGAGTAAGGTTGGGAATTCACTCGCTTTGTATAAATATTGATGATGATGATGATGAAGTTGGTAATCAACGTGTACACAATGAAAAGATAGAGCAATTAAAGAGCGAGATTGCGCGATTAAATCAAAGGAATGTGGAATTAAATGTCTATGAACGACAAGTTGGAGAACTGAAAACAACGATTGACCGTCTATGCACGAATAATACGAAATTGCAGCAAAAGGTGGCAGATTTGGAGAAAATTCGTTCCGAGAACGAGGAGAAATTACAACAACTCTCTGCAATGAATCAGAACGGTAAGTTAATATATAATTACAAACGTTTTTAACTCATTTTTTTTACCCTTTTCTCGGTTTTTTGGTGTATTCAAGCAGTAAAACTAACAGAAAAAATCGATTATTTAGACGGGCAAAATGCGATACTGCAAAATGCGCTTACTCGACTTCAGAGCAACATCGATGACCTACAAAAACGCAATATGGATTTGCTGAAAATCGAAGCAGATTTTGAAGCGAACAAGCAATATATAAACATGTTCCAATCGCAGATTAAACTTTTCACCAACATAGGCGACAATACATTCGAGTACGTGATAGATGATCGACGAATAAAGTTGGGCATTCATTCGACATTTACAAATGTTGATGATGAAGTTTGCAAGCAAAGCGCACCGACAGAAAAGTCGAAGCAATTAGAGGCCGAGATTACTCGACCTCAGAGCAATATCCACGACCTACAAAAACGCAATTTGGAATTGCCGGAAATTGAAGCTCGATTAAATCAAAGCAACGCCGAATTGAGTGCCTATGTGGCAGCACACAAAAAAACGATTAACAGTTTATATAAGGCGGACATGCACCAAAAAGAGAATTACCATAATATACAACAGAAACTGGTTATAGTTGAAGGAAAGCTAGAAAAGATGATAAAGATTAATGAGCAACTGCTAGTGGAAAAAACTGAGGTGGAAGGTAAAAAAACTGAATTAGAAGAGAAACTCGACAATTTGCAAGGGCGAGTGGCAGAATTGCAAACACAGAAAGCTCCCCATCTTAACAGTCAGCAAACCAGCCAGGATAATTACAATACTCTACGAACGAAACTGGATCAAGTTGAAGAAAGACTACAAACGATGACAACGATTAATAAGAAGCTGGTAGTGGAAAAAACTGAATTGGAGGACGAACTCGATAATTTACAAGGGCAGATGACAAAATTACAAACAGAGAAGGTTCTCCTTCAGAACAATCTACCAAGGAGCAAGAATAATTACAATACGCTACGAAGGAAACTGGTTAAAGTTGAACAAAAGCTACAAACGGTAACGGCGATTAATGATCAGTTAAAAATAGTAAAAACTGAATTGGAAGAGAAACTCGATAATCAGAACGGACAAATGACAAAATTACGAACAGAGGCTGTTCTTCGTATTAGAGATATGAAAAAGAGCCAGTTTAATTTCAATCAGCTACAAAGGAAACTGGTTAAAGTTGAAGAAAAGCTACAAACGGTAACGGCGATTAATGATCAGTTAAAACTAGAAAAAACTGAATTGGAAGAGAAACTCGATAATCAGAACGGACAAGTGATAGAATTACAAACAGAGAAGGTTCTCCTTCAGAACAATCTGCCAAGGAGCAAGAATAATTACAATACGCTACGAAGGAAACTGGTTAAAGTTGAAGAAAAGCTACAAACGGTAACGGCGATTAATGATCAGTTAAAAATAGAAAAAACTGAATTGGAAGAGAAACTCGATAATCAGAACGGACAAGTGATACAATTACAAACAGAGAAAGTTCTCCTTCAGAACAATCTGCAAACGAGCAAGAATGATTACAATACGCAACTAAGGAAAGTGGCTCAACTTGAAAAAAACCTACAAACGGTGATGGCGAGTATTGATCAGCTCAAAGTGGAGAAAACAACATTCGAAGAGAAGGTCTTTAATTTGCAAGCACAGGTTGCCGAACTAACATCAACAATTGATGGTTTGCGCACAACGAATTTGGGATTGCAGCAACAGATACTAGAATTGGAGGAGATTCGTGATAAATACAAGGCCGAATTACAACGACTTTCTGCAATGAATAACAACGGTAAGTTAAGAAATAATCTATTTTATACTTGAACGGTAGTTTAAAAAGTTTTTGGCATAATCAGTATTTTACTTTTTTGCCTTTTCTCTATCTTACAAAAATGCAAGAAATAAATAAATACTGTCCTTGTAGTAAGTTATTCGTTCACTATAACTTTGAACTTCTTTTCTGATAGAAGAAATCGCAACAGCACTACCACTAGTATGGAATCATGAACCTGGAATCATGAAAGTGGACAAAGATGAAGTGTTATTTTTACACAAAGGACAAACAACCATTCGCAATGACAGTAGGAATATATTTTATTATCATTTATTTAGTAATAAAAGAACAATCATTTTTATTCATACAGATCCAGCACCAATTGTTAAAATAGAAATTGAGGACGATCAACTAGCGAGAGAAATTAAATCCGAAGTATGAAAAGAATAAGATTAAGAATAAGGTTTCTTATATGATTATGTAATTTATCTAAAAAAATGTACAAGTGATAATTTAGCAGTTAGCAGCATTTCATTTTAATTATTTATATATCTCCAGCTCAATCTGATGTTTTCACATATATCCTAGGTGGTGATGAAGGTGGAAATGTTGGAGTGTTTGTCCACACGCATTCGACGGTTTGACCAAGTTAAAATTGCTTGAGAACGACGTTGTATTATAGGCAATCGGATGTACAAATTGTCAATTTTTAAATGCTTATAACTTTTTTATTATTGAAAATACGCTTGTGGAAGTAGTTGGAATAGTTTTAAACCACCAAAAAGCATATAGGAACGGAATTTGAGCGAAATCTATTTTTCGTCAAAAACTGTTTTGAAGCTTATAATTGTTTTGTTACATAAAGTACGCTGATTTGAGTGCTGCTGTGTGATTTATATTATGTTTGTTTTATTTCTCTATCTGTTGTATTGTTTTATTGAGTTTATATCGCTTCTAATTGATTAAATATTCATAACATATTTTCAAAATTTGAATTACTTAGTATAGGCAACTTAATGTACAATTTCTACTAGACAAATAACTTAGTTTATGTCTACGCTAAACTTTCATTTGACTACTATCACACAGGCGGCGCTAATGCTTCTTAGTTTTATTCATGGATACCAACTTGGTGGATTGAGAAGTTACTAGATTCTCAAAACGCCGTGTTTACGTTTTTTAGGTTATTATTTATGTTTATGAAATAATATTATAATTATAACTTAAAATAACAATGATGGAGGACGTACAAAAACATTCAGTGCACACACTTGTGTTTCGTTCCCTTAAAAGATCGCACGATATGTTCTTATCGAACCATGGAACTTTGCCTGCAGTTGACGATAAAGCGTACGTAATTTTTAAACAATATTTCCCAAAGTAATAGAAATTATTGCAGTGAAAACATTCGAAAATTGGTAAAAGCACGTGATAGTTATGGCTTGGTATTTGATGATATTAAAAAGATGAAGGCGATGAAACAATTACAAGACGTGGAAAGTGGTCCTAATCCTCCACCTCCAGGCACTGCTGAAACAGAAGTGAATGTTGAAAATGCAGTTGTGCCTTATACAAGTCTTCCTCTAAAGAATCCTAATCAAACTACGCAACAAATAGCAACATTACAGCCAAAACGCGTATCAGTGATGCCGAAACCCAAATGGCATGCACCATGGAAGCTTTACAGAGTCATCTCAGGACACTTGGGATGGGTTCGATGTGTTACTGTTGAACCTGGCAATGAAGTATTAAACGTATAACTCATTTGAAATTTAATTTACATAATTCTTATTTCCAGTGGTTTGCAACTGGTGCAGCAGATAGAATTATTAAAATTTGGGATTTAGCCAGTGGACAGTTGAAAGTATCTTTAACAGGTCATGTAAGTACTGTCAGAGGACTGGCAGTAAGCAGCAGGCATCCTTATTTATTCAGCTGTGGAGAAGATAGACAAGTAAAATGTTGGGATCTAGAATACAATAAAGTATTAATCGCAATTAAAAAAAGAAAAATTGTAAATACTAATGAGTGACGTTTTTAGGTAATTAGACATTACCATGGTCATTTGTCTGCAGTTTATACATTAGCTTTACATCCTACAATTGACGTTCTCGTAACAGCCGGTCGTGACTCCACTGCACGCGTATGGGATATGCGAACGAAAGCTAACGTTCATACCTTAGTTGGACATACTCACACCGTAGCTAGTGTTATTTGCCAATCGTCTGAACCGCAAATCGTTACAGGATCGCATGATACAACCATTCGCCTGTGGGACTTAGCCGCTGGCAAATCAATGTGCACACTCACAAATCACAAAAAGAGTGTTCGAAGTTTAATATTTCATCCTACATTGTAATAATTCATATTACATTGTGATAAATTCATTTGCTAAAATAATTGGTTTTGCAGGTATATGTTTGCATCTGGTTCTCCAGATAATATTAAGCAATGGAAATGTCCCGATGGTAAATTTATACAAAACTTATCTGGACATAATGCAATTGTAAATTGCTTGGCTGTAAATCCTGAAGGCGTCTTGGTATCTGGTGGAGATAACGGCACGCTACACTTCTGGGATTGGAGGACTGGTTACAACTTCCAAAGATTACAAGTACGTACCTATAACAATGCTTCATCGAGAGCCGACAGCGAACTCCATTCAATTTATGAAATTAATACAATAATAATGTGATTAATAAATTTTAGGCTCCAGTTCAACCAGGCTCAATGGACAGTGAAGCTGGAATATTCTCAATGACTTACGATCAATCTGGATCGCGATTAATTACAACAGAAGCCGATAAAACGATAAAAATCTATAAAGAAGATGATACAGCCACCGAAGAAAGTCATCCAATTAATTGGAAACCGGATATATTAAAACGACGCAAATTCTAAACATTCTAAATATTAATATTAAGTGTATTGTTAAGTTCGATTGATAAATGTAACGTTTATTTAATAAATTCGTATGAATATTTTAAATGTGTGTAATTTAAGGACATAAAAATCGTCAAATAAATCAATTTGAAAAACATTTTTAGTCTTGATATTAGGTTGTTTTTACATCACACGATTAAAAAATGCACATATCAAGGCAGACAATCAAAGCCGAAAAATCACATTGTACATTTAAGTATTTACAAAATAAATATTTGTATTGTTTTTTGACTCATTAAACTCCCCTGAAATTTGGTAACGATTTTGTTAATACACTTAAACAGAACAAACACAAAAAATTACTCTAAACCAAACAGCCAATTGATTCCTTGCACTAAAAATAAGATCATCGGTTGCCATGCGACTAACCATCTTATCCAATCTAATAATTGTCCAAATAGTACGTGCGGCCGCTCCCACGGATTGCAAAACATCTTTTTGAGATCAACCTTTTCCTTACAGTACGGACACGTCTGCTTTTTACCCACTATGCACCAGCCACGAATACAAAACTCATGAAAACTGAAATAAATAAAGACTAATTAACATACACGATTAACTACAGTTTTTAAAAAATTTTAAATTCAATAATAAAATTCTACTAATCGTAAGTAATTTTGAAACGCAATGTATGGTATGTATTTTAACTTCCATCAATAATACAATATACGACCATAATTAAAACAAACAATGTAAATTGTTTTATAGATTTGTCTTCATTTCTCGTTTTATGGAATTAATCAAAGTGAGCAATAAACGGATCATTTGTCTACATGTCTTAAAAAGCGTTCCGTAAAACATTTTATGCTCAACAATTCTGCGCTTCGGTAAAACATTTTAGCAGTGCACTACTGACTGGAACTTAACAATTAAGATCGTTACCAAACGGTAAATTATAATTGGAATAAGTTTGATTAAGAAAGTAATAAAGTCTACACCATTTTTATATTTAAAAATTTATGTCTACAAAATAGTACGTTTTGCTGATTTATGGTTTGTTAATTTTGAAATTCTTAAATTTAATTAATTTTCTACTCATGATTCTAAAGCATTGTTTTTAAACACAGTTATAACGAGAGTCTGAATTTAACAAGCAAGTTTCAATGTCAAGAATGATCAACTTATCACAATTTTAGTTCGGATGTAAGGAGCGACTCTGTTATAACCGGGCACGACTGTACATTGTTTCTATCAACCAACATGAAATCGTTGAAGTTTTGAAATAAATTACAAACCACAAGGAAGATTATATTATTAGATAATTTTTGTTTTGTTTCGTGAAAATAAATCGTTTCAAATGAATAAACAACGAAGATTTATTGACCAATCTGGTGTTGGTATTATTATTATTGTTGTAATGATTCATTTTTACAGCAAAACTATAAATATTGTTAAATTATAGCCATAAATGAAATTGGAATTCATTCAATGTTTATTTTATGAACTTAAATTCTATTCCCTCGATAAGAATGGAAGTTTTTAAAGCGTTTAAAAATGGAAATAATTTTAATAGATTCAAAAATATGAATAGCATTTTTTATTATCTATATCTATAATATTCAATTATTACCAATTTACATCTAGTTAAAATTGTATGACGCAATCAATATTGTTTCCCTATCAAATCATAAAGCATAATGTGAAATAAACGCATTAGTATACCAAATTGTTAATTTATGCTCATTGGAAAATCAATAAGCTGTCAACCGAAATTAAGAAACGTGTGCGGTATAAAATATGCATGCCACATACTTACACATGTTCGCATGATAATTTATATGTATTTTCAATAACGCCCTCCTCATCTTCCGATACTAACAATTTGTTGCCGCATACCGCGCACACTCCGGAATCCAAATTTCGTGTTGGCATGCCATGTGCCGTATAATACTTGAAAACAACACAATAATAATGTAATTTAGTCTATATGTGGTTAATAATCATTTGATAAATATTTACTCCGATATGCGAGGCCATCTTATCAGCACATATCTCTGATATATCTCGGCCCAATACTCCATAATATAAACCGTAGAATACAAACAACAATCCGCTATCCATCCAAGCACCGGATTTGGCATCAAACAGCAAATTCAAACCGAAAAATGCCGCCATCATTATCACGTATCCTATAATACCTAATACATAACTAAGTTTGTATAGGAATAAAAACCATTTGTATACTAATCTAAAATAAAATTAACTTACACAAAGTTTTAAATTATTACAAATTAAATTACCTAGGTGTTGTGCCTTCGATTGGCCTTTGTAAAGCTTTTCTTACAATTAGACTACTTATGCATGTAAATAAAAGCCATATAAAAATAAATCTCCACCATCTATTTTTTAGGCATATTATTAATGGAATTATCCACATACCAATTAATGTAACAATCTGCAAAACGGTCAGATAAATCTAATGACTTTGCAATCATTATCACCACCTACAGAATAGGATCTATAATGCCATTTCTTCCATTCAATTAATATAAATTGAGCTACAACTAATGTGACTATCAGAATTAACACCATCTCAGCATGCATTTTATCATGTCCTTGATGCTGTTCGTGTAATTTTTGGTGCTCCAAACGCCATTTCTCCTCCGGTGTTAGATCATCTAGTGTCTAAAACAATTAAAATCATCATTACCACAAATCATTCATAAACAAATCATCCCTTAGTTGGCGCTTTCTTCGATTGCTGATTCATCGATTTTAATTACACGTAATTTAATTTATAATTTCACAAATTATCAATTTATTGATTCAAAAACTTATTTATTATTATTAATTGCAAACGAACGGGTTTATTAATTGCATTTCGGTATTAGATAAAACGTACCCTGTTGGTTAAATCAACTGGTTTGTGTAAATCCATTTTTGAAAGGTGTTTCATAACACTAATAAATCATATTATTAAAATTTAATAAATTACAAATTGATAAATGTGTATGTGGATTGTATAAATTGACAATATGAAAATAAGGTTAGGCAACTGTACAATAAAAAATGTTTTAGTGATTTTGGTTAAATTAGTAACTTTAATTATTTGGGGTTGGTATCATTGATTGCGATCAACTTCATTGCCATGAAATCATAACAAAACGTACAAAAACGTTTTATTGGATTTTCAAGTTATTAAGCATTATAATTAACGATTTAATATATATTTCTCACAGATAGTTGCAATAATCACAAGCATGGACAAAACAAGGCAAATGGAGGATGAAATGAGCAGGTTAGATTTTCTGACAGTAATTTTTGATTTTCATTAATCGTGGGATTAATTTTAGGTTTGAAGCGGAGATATCAGGCACAGTAATGGGGGTAGGAAGCTATAATGGTTTTAACCTACCCGGTTTCGGTAATATA
Source organism: Adinopsis sp. GC000173 (assembly GCA_030264715.1). Taxonomy (NCBI): domain Eukaryota; kingdom Metazoa; phylum Arthropoda; class Insecta; order Coleoptera; family Staphylinidae; genus Adinopsis; species Adinopsis sp. GC000173. The sequence goes on from JARJDW010010074.1 coordinate 14,822, forward strand.
CCGCCGCCACCGATGCCACCCATGCTCATCCCCCAACAAATCAATCGCCACAAGAAGGCGAACTATGATATTTATTCAGCGCCCGTTGCAGCTCAGCCAGCTGTTGTAAGTGCAAAGCCCGCTTTATACACCACACCTAAACCAGTCGCTGCACAAACTGCAGCCCAATCACAATCATCTGTTGATTTTATTTCATTACAATCAGAAGTCGAGAAAAAGTTGAAGAAGCTTAAAAACGAGAAAGTTAGCGCTGAACAGGCCATATCGCAGGGTAAAGCAAGCAGTGCGCTACAATCGTTCGGCCCGGATGACTATAAGCGAAGGGGTAAAAATAAGAAGTTGATGCGCACTGCTGGCGGACAAGCCTGGGAGGATCTCACATTAACGGAATGGACTGATGACGATTTTCGTATATTTTGCGGTGATTTAGGCAATGATGTTACTGACGAACTGCTTACCAGAACATTCAACAAATATCCATCGTTTCTAAAAGCGAAAGTGATTCGCGATAAGCGAACGAATAAGAGCAAAGGATATGGATTTGTTAGCTTTAAGGAGCCGGGCGATTTCACGAAAGCAATGAAAGAAATGAATGGTAAGTAGTCATCTTTTTAGTGTTTATTCATCGACAACACTAGATTAGTTAATCATCTAAGGTGATTGATTACTTTTTACCAAGCGGTCCCCAGCCGTACGAAACAAATAGGTGCGGAACATTATTAACATTATTGTTATTATTGTGATTATTCTGCTTCGATTCGCGAACGCTTTTGCGTACGTGCAGCTTATCGTTGCGATAATCCTGTTGTTTCAATTGGAGTGCAATCGGTGCGTCGAGCAGCTTCGACGCGTATTGTCTCGAATGTTGGTATATGTTGACGGGCATTCCACTCGCGCCCCATCCGCGCGACACAAAAATGTCACGTTTCGTATCATCACTTTTCAGCAGCAGATCGCAGGGATGAATTTTTAAATAAGCGCAAATTGCGCTTTGTTGTGTCGTGGCGGGGATGGCGTTAAATGTACACAAAATTAATATGCCATGAATGAGGGCCTGCATCGCAGCTAAAACACAAAACAAAACATAAAAAATGATTTATAAGTCTGCACGTGTAACCTGATTATGCATCTGCACGAAAAATACAAACTTTTATGAATTCATTAAATTAATTAATATTCCGCAAAACTTTTTATTGTCTTGTATTCAAATTTCTGATTGATTATGTAAATTCTTGATTGGAATATTTAAGCGCACTAATACCCACATTATTAAGAAAAGTTAATTAATATAAAAATACCACCAATTAATAATCTATTAAGTTTGTTTTAATATATATACAAAACTATTCTTACCGCTTGTGTAGTTTATAATTTAATTAAAGGGAAAGTCGATCGCGTTCGATGATGATGCGAACCGCTCAAAACTCTGCGCGAAAATGAAAGAAAAATGCAGATGCTGTAGAGCACAGAGAGCTGAGAGTAGTAGCAGTGTGGGATATTAGGTTTCATGCGCTGCTGAAAATTTCCGAGGAGAGTAAAAGAAATTTCATAGCGTCAAGCAAATTAAATTAATTGCAATAATTAAGGAGGCACTTTATTAAGAAAAATGTAAGATATACAATATAATTAAATAAAATGAGACCCACAAAGAAGAGGTGTTTTCAATAATAATACCTAATAATGCCGAGTGCAGCCCTCCAACGCAAATGCAACAATTTTAAGATTATATTTTTTCCTTTGTAATTCGTTTTTCTAATGCAAATTCCAGATAAAGCCGCTTTGATTTTAAAACTCGTTTAGATTATCGGCTCTATAAGTTGAAAGTTACATTTAGTTTCGGAACTTTACTAAATCAACTACATACACACGAATGCAACAATTTGAATATTATGGTTTTTTGTTTATAATTCATTTTTAAAGTAAATTCCAATTAAAAGCCTCTTTGATTTGGAAATTCGTTTAGATTATCGGGTCAATAAATTGAAAGTTACATTTAGTTTCGGAACTAAACTATACCATATCAACTAAATACACTTCACTAACCGAATTATGCGCTAATTTAATAGAGCTAATTCATACATTCAAGTTCAAACTCAATTCGAACGCTATTAAACAAAACTAAACCATCGTAGAAGAGATAGGTCCGATTTCATAACCAAATCGCTAATGTTCCATTAACTAAAGGAGGTATTAAATTAAAGGTACCCCTAAATGACAATTGACTAGTAGTAAAACTAATGGTAAAATTTTCTAATAATATTATATCATAGTTTTGTGCATAAGTTTTTATTTTCTACAAAGGTTTAGTTTTGTATAATAGCGTTCAAATTGCATTTGAACTTATTCTACGTGCTAGACAGTAAAATATATTTGCCATTACAGCTTTATGGTTTCATGTTTAGGGATTTAATAACGTTTTTGTATTTATAGGTCGTTACGTTGGAAGCCGACCCATTAAACTAAGAAAAAGTACGTGGAAAAACCGATGTCTTGAGATTGTAAAAAAGAAAGAAAAGGAAAAGGCGACGCTTCTCAATATGCTAGCAAGTGGTAACACGCGTTGATTTGTACAATAATTTGTAATATATGACAGAGAGTATTGAATTTTTAAATGTTTTAAAGTTTTTATTATTTATTATTTATCGTTTAATAAGTTTCCATCCTATACGTGTGACAACGACGATTATAAATCTTACATTTCTGCGTGCTCGGCGGGTGATGATGTAGGTGGTCTAATATAATCGCCTTCCTCCTCGTCTTCGCCCATTCCAACGTAATCCCTTCCATACTGCTGCTGCAAGTAATCAATTATATCCAGCAATGAATCCTCGGAATCTTTGATGGGTATTGCTAGAGGTTCAGGTGGTAATAATTCCTGCCGATAATTAACAGTATGTCGAGCCCTCCAAATCGGAACGATTCCAGGTGGTGCCGTCTTAACGTCTACATCCATACAAACAATATTAATTAATTAATAGATAAAGTTGTTTGAACAAACACAATACCTTGATCGACTACATCAGTCTGTTCTTCTTTCTCCTTCACAGCTAATTCCTCCGCTCCGACGTAATCAAAGGCCGGATCCCGCATGTTTATATAAAATCCAAATTGGATCCATTTCTCTTCAAAAGAGAATACGCCGCGACCAATCGGTAGGTTTCGTTCGAATTTGCCGTGATAGCGATAGCCGCACGGGTACGTTAAAATACCGGAGCCGTCCATTCGTCCATTTTTCCAAACGCCTACATGCCGCGCGCGGATAATGTTAAACGAGACAGTGATAAGTTAATATAATTAACGAGATAGCTTTTAGGGCTAATAATTTAGCAATAACAATCAATAATTACTAAATATAGGGTTGTAGTTCAAGAAGTCATTGCATTTTATTTTTCATTTAATATACGTAATTATTGGATTATATAATTAATGAGGTATTGTGTCGGTTTAGTCGATAACCTTCCATCATTTTTCGGGGAGAAAACTTTTTATTTTTTCCTGCAAAACTGCAGGTTCGGGAAGACAAATCATTTATCAATCAAAAAGTTTGGTCAGGACTGAAATAAATGAAAGTTTTATAGTGACAATATATCGCAACCAAGATGTAAAGATTTTATGTATAGTTGCGATGAAATATTACACTCTTACAATTTATTATTCGCGACTATAATAATATCGGTTAATTTCTCACAATAAATATCAAAAATAACGATTAAGTTCTTTGAAAACTGCTCTTAATTTTTATAAACTCTCGATACAGAAATTTATAAAGTCCAAGTTTTTGCAAGGGCAAGAGGCTCCTATATCTTAATTATTATTTACAGGTAATTAAAAAAAGGATTTATTGTCGTTAATGTCCCAACCTTTCAATAAGTTTGTTTTAAAATTTAATCTTTTCATTTACTTTCATCTGTCCTTTAAAGCACTAAAGCAGTGTTTTTCACGCTGTATTCTGTAAAACCCTAAGCTTCCGCCTACCTACAAGGAATTCCTCGATTCAAAATAAAAAATGAAAATAAATTATAACGAAATTAAATCTTTAACAAAATGAACATAAAATATAAAATACAAATATCACAATTAAAGATAAATTTTGGTATTTTATGTAAAAACATAATAGCGAGCCGACAAAGTTTGATGATCAATGCATTAAAACAAATATGCATTTCAAATACATATCTATAAACATATGCATGATTTTTTATGCCAAATGAGAAGATATTAAATATTGAAAAATAAACGCAATGACTTTTCAAACTACACTACGTATAAATTGTGTAATTCAATACCACACAGTTAATTAGATTACCGTAATGTACAACATTGTCCTTTATGTAGGTGTAGGTGCCCAAACCGTGCCGCCATCCTTTGTACCAAGCACCTTCATAAGTATCGCCGTTCGTGTAATTATAAACGCCGTTACCATGCTTCAGGTCCTTTCTCCACATACCAATGTATCGCGTTCCATCCGGATAAAGCATCTGCCCGAAGCCGTGCTTCAGCCCTTTCCGCCATTCCCCATCGTAGCGCGCACCATTACGAAAACAATACAATCCTTTACCGTGCCGCTTCCCATGCCTGTAGTTCCCCTCATAAATGTCGCCGTTCGGAAGGAGCGCGCTGCCGAAACCGTGTCGATCGAGATGCTCATCTCTACCACCAACGTATTCCTATAAACGCAAATATTATGTTAGGGTATTATTCGAGCGATCAAATTAGATTAGATTCAACTAACTCCATATGGATATTTATCAGCTCCCTCTCCTCCTTCGCCTTCTTCTTCAGCCATTTATTTACCGAAGCTCGATTTAATTAATTTGAAGTGTACCGTACTCGAGTGTTTGACGCAATGTAATGCGATATATACAATTTGTATAAAAACAATTGTCAGAAATAAATTATTTTTTTATTTACACATTTAAAATCATCAAATCTGTAACATTCAATTAGAAGCCTTCTAAATTAATCTGCACAATACATATCTTTGGTCCTATATCCGTAAATCGCTAAAATTATTGCACCTTATTCATTGTGATTGTTTATTTATTAATTTCGTTCTAGTGATATGTCTTTACGCATTTTCATATACTAATCGTAGAAATAATGTGCCAACGGGTATCTAATGGAAAATGCAAGGAATGTACACAAAATTTGAATGCCTATTAGAATGGTGGTGAGTTTCGCTTCGTGTAGTGGTCCTAACAACTTCAATATCAGATTAATTAATGTAAAATTGTTTGTGATCACATAATCCTCCTTCTGGTGCCAGTGAATTAATCTAAATAGTCGAAATATATTTATTATTATCTTTCCTAGCGCATTCAAATGAGAGTAGCGAAACTTGGTGATGCTAATTTCTAATTTATCAGTCTTGGAATTGAATTTCGGCAATCTGTGACGCGGGCATGGCACTAAATGAAATAATTGCGGCACCGAATATAAGAAGTTGAAAACTTGTGGTATAAAAAACAATAATGTCGTCTTGCTGAAGTGACCTAATATACCAACGACGGCAAAGGTCATGCCCGAGAGATAACAGAATGTATCACCAACGAAAACCTTGGACGGATACCTGAAACAGCAAAATATCGTGTTATTACACATATGCATACATATTTGAATTTAAATGTCGCGCCGTTTGACGTGAATTTGTGATTATTATGTTGGTAGGTATGTCGGAAAATTCATATCACTCATACCTTCACGCTCATTTTAAAATAGAAATTTGGGTGGAGTCGAAATTAGGTGGTTTTTCAAAAAAACACACGATATATTAAATGATTTTTAAAACTAGTAAAATAAGCATACATAATTATACTAAAATTTTATAAACCTTTACTAAATCATCAATTAATTCAATTCGTTTAATAATAAGTTGGAGGTTATGTGCAAGAAGAGAAAGAAATCGTAAAAAGCACCTAAATGTTCAAGTTTAAATTGAATATAAAGAGGATATCCATATGGATAATAGTCACACTGCAAGTGTTCGTTATATCCAGCTACTTCTTTTCGCGAGCGAACGATTCAGATAGAAATAACGAGCTATTATCTGTATCATTTGTTACTTCATCAGCGAAAGAACGAAATTTTACGCAAACCACATATCATACAGCAAATGGACGAATATACTTACAAAATCTAAATACACGCTATCTGTTTGAAGATTTCGCATCGAGTCTGTGCTATAAAAATGGCACCGACATCAAATCAATGCAACGTTCACACAAATCATGGAAGTGTGAATGTTTTGCACATTATCATGGACCGGATTGCGGTCAGCCCGAAGTCATATGGCGAGCGTTACTTGCCTATCGTAAACCGATGGCGCTGAGAGGTCCGCGTAAGCTACAAAGACGTATACTTTACGTATTCGAAGTGAATGAGGTGACAAAAACGATCACCGATATACGCGTTAACGAGTTGAATGATACTGTTGATTTATTCATATTATATGAAACGAAATCAAATGTTATTAAAAAGCAATTAGACTATGGATTTTTAAAAGAGTACCATAAGAAAATTTTATATATAGCAATTGTAGATGTTACGCAAGTATGGCATGCGATTAAAGAGACTTTAGTCGATCTACGGATTGATGATCTAGTAGTTTATACAGGATACAATGAAATACCAAACAGGGCAGCATTACAATACTTTAAACTATACGATAATTGGCCGGAGCCAATTAGTTTTAGATTAAGATGGTCGGTTTTTGGATTCTTTTGGTTGCATCCGAACCGGACACGAATCAAGACTTCAGCATGTAGCGTGAAATACTTATACGATATTTTAGATAATAATTTGAATGCATTAGATAGCAGTAAAGTGAATAAAATCAATTTTATCGTTGGTGATTTAAATCATTACGGTGGATGGTTTTGCGAATATTGCAACGATCCGAACAAGATTATCGACGAACTGAATGCGAAACAATCACAAAAGCTAATCAACTTCAATCAGAGCAAAACGCAGGCGATTGATGTGAATTTCGTCGAAGATCTGATCGAGGTCGGTCTGAATCTCGATGGGAAAACGCAATTGCTGCGAACGCATCGCTATCACGACACTTATTTCGCACCCACATTTCTAATAGATAAAATTTGGAAATATGATTTTCTAATGATAAATATTTACTCAAAGATGGATTACTATGAATAATACTATTTACATATATAATTGTTCAGTGCAAATTTTGTGACAACGATTTTAACTGTAGCTAAAGTTTTTATGAATTGTCTGTGATAATACTTTTTGTATATATTTTCATTTTAATGGCATAAATATAATCTTCTTTTTTGAAAAAATAACGCATTTTCATTCTTCATTCATTCATTCATTTTTATGGAAATCCTTAAGTTAGTTTTAAAAAACACATCGACTTTCAAGCTATTTGTGCTTAAAATGAGAGCTCCACCATCCTTTTCGTTTACTACTTAAAAGTTTTGGTATAAACCTACGATCGATTTTCAGTTATTTAATACTAAATAAGTAAAATGTAATGAAGCGCCTTATCAACTAAAATTATCGATGACGTATTTATAAAATGCGATAACGACGCAGCAAATTATAATCAAGAACAAACTACTAAAAATCCATAAATTTCCACTACAGGTGTATATATTTTGAAATGAGAGCTTTGTTATTCTTTTTGGTTTACTATCTAATGGTTTATTTATCAAAAATCGACTCTCCTCTCCAGCTTTTCCACTAAAACTAGTAATCAACAACAAAATGTACTCAAAATTCCCCCTTTTTGTTATTTATAGAATTTCCCTAAAATAGGTTTAACCTCTACGAACTGAGTCAGTTGCAAAGAAAAATGCGACCCAACTTTGAAAAACGATTAAGCTTATCGCATTTTGAAACTAGTACAATATAATTAAAATAGACTTACCAGTTATGTTTTAATAAGGCCAAAGACGTTGCAATATATGGCAGCATGAAATACAAGCTAAATTGATGCTTCGACAAATCCCGCGACATCTCCATAAAGTTGAAAACGGCTATTGAAATCGCAATTATGATACTCTGTCCCACCTCTAATCCATTAACACCGGCTAATATATTAATTGCATTTGTACAAAACACAGCCAACATTCCCATGTACACGTAATATAAAATGCCCAGATTCACACTCAAACCGAAGTAATCGCGTAGCGGCTTAGGAACTATTACTGTAGTCGAATTAAAATTTACGTAATATACCATCAGTAGTGGCAATGAAGCTATAGTTGGAAGTAATAATTTGTGTCTCCAACGTAAATCTAACACATCGTCAGCGAATCCCAACAAAATCATACAGCATATCGATAAGAGAGCTGCGATCAATTCCACAAACTAAAATACCAATAGTTATTAGCAATTGTTAGTAGGATAAATTGTTAAAATTGTTACTTCGTCATGTGGAAAGTCACCATTAAATAATGAGGTTCCAAAAGGTATTGGAATGAAAAGAAACATAGTAATAAGAAAAGTACATCCAGATACGACACCAAGTGCTTCAGGCCTAGAAAATCAAGTGATCGTATTAGTAATTTTTATATAGAATATGCTATACATATTTACACTTTATCACTAGTTGTTTTACTCATATCTATACCGAATAAGTTTGCTTTGATGAACATGTCTTTTAATTTCGGTATTAGTCTAACTGTTACAAAATATGCTCCTACGGACATTATCGCATTTGTTACTATTGGAAACCACATTTTCCATGCTTTATTTGTGATAAATATGCCGTCCTCGTAACTCATTTTTAAATAAATGTTATAGGTTATCTACGTGAATAGTCTCATGTGCGCTAAACCATCGATATATCAACACGACGTCATCACTTTTATGTGGTGTAGAGTTAGAAAGAATAAGAAAAAGGTGAGTTGGAATATCTCCTGTAATATTAAACCAAGTACTATTTGCTACTGCGTTTGCGCAATTCGTATAGTCCTTGTCTAATTAAAACTTTTAGTTTATATATTGAAATAATAGGATGTTGATTAAATTTTTATGAATTAATAATTAATTTTTAACATATTGGCAATAAATATATTAAACTATATCAAATTTGCAATAACTACTTTTAATTAAACAAGTAATTCATGTATATTTTGTGAATACATTGATATTAAATTCAAAATTTATAAGTTTTGCTATCAGCTACAAGATGGTAGAGATGGTAGATAAAATTAGGACAGATGCACCACATCGGCGCACAAATGCCAACTTTAACCTTCCAGGATTTTGTTGGTAACAAAATCTATCCAACGAAAGTCTCTTTTGCAATCAACAATAATGAAAAATAACAAATTTGCTCTAGAATCCTTAGAAAAAGTTCACCAATTCGAAGCCGAAGACAATTTAGGAAGAGCCTTCGCACATTACTTGGTATTTTTTGAATTTACAACACATGATATCTCGATATTCGAATCGCATTTCTCACAAATCTTGCTTCTATGGGCTCAAGAATTAGAATCGAAAAATCAGACTAACAACGCGAATAAATGCTACATACAGGCGTTGCATTACTTCCCAAACAGTATCGATTTATTAAATTATTTTGGAATTCATTTATTAAGGTTTGTAAAATAATCAACCCAATCAAATTGATGTTTAATTATACCTATCGGATTATTCCAGAGCAAATGATAATTTTCGTGCCAAAGAATATTTAGAAAGAGGCCATAGCATTAGACCAAACTATCTTCCAATCGAAAAAAATCTAACCACCGCTAAGCATAATTTAATCGAACGATGGCACTTTCGCATGTTAAACGATATGAAACGAAACGAACCCTATTTTAATTCAATCACATCCGCTATTGATGAGCGATTTAATAAAGTATTGGATATCGGTACTGGATGTGGCCTGTTGAGTTTATTCGCTTCCAGAAATCCAGCCACCGCCAAAATCTACGCGATTGAGGAATCGAAGACGCTTTATGAAATATCAAAGCGTGTCTTCGAGATCAATCGCACTAGAAACATACAAATGATCAATAAGTTTTCGTATAACATCGAACGTGATTCCATACAACGATCGAACGTTCTAGTCACTGAAATTTTCGATACCGCCCTGTTCGGCGAGTACGTTCTCGAGACGCTCATCCACGCTCATAAATGCCTGCTCGAAAAGCCGTGCAAAATCATCCCATCGCAGGGGGATGTTTACATAACCGGCGTGGAGAGTTTCGATTTGTATAAAAAGTATCGATTCAGCAACACATCGATGCGACTCCAATTCGGCGATCTAATTATTGTATGCGAAACGGCCGATAATCCGTACGAGGCGTATCGCTTAAACAAATGGAAGCATAAAATACTAACCGCCACGCAGCGATTCGTTACCGTACGTTTCGACGATCTGAATCAGCTGATCGATTTATACAGCAATAAAAATGCGATAAAACCGTTGAAATTGGAGGTGATCGAAGATGGTGCGCTACACGCATTCGCTGTTTGGTTTAATCTACACCTGGAAGGCGAATTAATCGGCACAGCGCCTTCAGAGAATAGCGAATCGTGGGAACAGGCAATATTTTTTATTAACCAGCCCATTAATAAAACAAAAGGCGATTGCGTTAAGCTGCATTTATCCTGCGTTGATAATAAGCTGGAGATATTTAATTTTAACGATACTGATATTGTGGTGGATTTTACTGTACCGAAATGTGCGCTAAACTTCCTAAATGATGCCAATCTAATAGAATACCTGGAAAAATGCTCAGTAAAATGCATCGACCGCAAATCTATTTTAGATCTATTCCCAATTCCAATATTCGGTCTATTATGCCTATTACAAGGCAGCCAAATTCTAATAAGCACCACGCGTGAAATCGAACTGACGAGACGCATTTGCACGCTCAACAATATCGACTTTGACAAAATTATATTCATCGATAGTGAAAATTTATTGGTGGATCTAGAGCTGCATCAGTATCGCTTCGATGTAATCGCATTCGATCCGGTCAATACAAGCGGAACGATCAACGAAAACTTTTATGGTTTTGCATCGTACTTTACAAGATGCTTGAATGACGGCGGTGTTTTCGTACCGCAAAATGTTGAACTATGTTTACAACTGATCGAAAGCGAGTACCTGCAGAAATGCAATAAGGTGGACGATTCGTGTCTTTTTGGATTTAAAATTGCCGATTTTATCAACGAATATTCGGTAAGAACAATCGTAATAGGGTTACAGAAGTGGCTTAAATTTACCATTTTAAATTTCAAATATTTTCACATTTATGATGATTTTCAGTGCATATTCTCAATGTTTTAACTATAAACATTTCATGCACTGCCAACAATGGCATGACAATTGCTTAGATATATTTTTTTATCTTGATCTAATCATTTTCTATTTACTTTAGTTGATTTTTTGATAGATAGTAAAAAAAAAGTTGTGGTGTCGTCATCAATTTACCATTTTTAAATGTAAAATAGTACTAGAGAAGTAGCAATTTGTCAAGAATACATCAAGCTCTTCAAAAATGTGCAAGCAGCCGAAAATGTTAGTGCACTGAGTGCTTGTAAGGGTGTAAATACAGTCAAGTATATAAAATTAGCCTCAAACGAAAATTTACTTCAAATTGTGAGGCGAATTTTGCATGCTGACCTTCATTTCCACCCACACAATAGCGATATTTTCATATGTTATCACACTTTAAGTACTTCCGGGTGTTTTTCTCGTCAACTTTGTGCACTTCTCTAACTGCTTTAATAACGAAATTCTGATAATTTTCGTATGTTGATTTTTAGGGCGATGAACACTGGTTCCTCGACGAGGACTTTCCCAAGTTCGATCTCTCAAACATTGAAAAGGCTTGTGATATTTTACGTACCAATGACGATCCAATCGAAAATACATGTTCAATTAAAGCAACCAAATCAGGTAATCTAAACAGTATTCTATGTACATTTAGGCTCAGTTTTAACGATATTTATTGTACCACAATCGATTGCAACAACTATTTCTACAAGTTTGCGGTCATCTTGAATAGTCAACAAGTAAAAAAAAATCAATATGTTACTATAAATATAAAACAGCATAGAGGTTTCCTAAAATGTAATAGAAATTAATTAATACTTATTTAATTGATATTGATCTCCCAGTAACCAAAATAAATGTACTATACAAAAATTACAATTTGTTTTTTCTTGTAATTAGGAATTCTGTTATGAGCGGTGCAATTCGTTCGGGATGCGAACAATGCACATCATGATTACCCTCCACCGCCACCATTTTGACGTGTTTCATTTGTTTGAATACAGCGATTAGCTTTTTGAAGTATACGTGTATCGCTTGTGAATCTTCAGCGCCGATCATCAGTAGAGGACAGCGCAACGGGCTGGCTTTCAGGAATTTAATGATATAATCAAAATCAAAAACAGGATTTTGAAACAATTTCAATCGTTGATCGGTTGTTATCAGCAACTTGCCGTTTCCTGTAGGAATCATCATGCGTTCCAGTATGCACTCAGCGCCTTCACGATTTATCACACCGTAGCGTCGAAAGTTCATTAATTTATCGATAATCTCCTCGTATTCGTATTCAGGCGGTGAGTTTCTGCTCAATTTCTCCTCGGTGCTGAAGTACATGGAGTGAAATAATCTCAATTTCGATTTTAATGACTCCGGTGATGTGGGAAATAAATAAAGGCTATCAATTATGACTAGTTTTGAGATGAACTCTGGATAGATCTGTGCAAAAATCATTCCCAGCTGTCCTCCATAACTATGTCCAATGATTGCATATTTATCTCGCTTGTAATAATCAACCAATCGTTTGTATACTAATAAATTATTTAATGTATCGTAAACGGCATGTTCGGGTAGGTGGCTGGAACGTCCATGTCCAGGCAGATCAACACAAATGTAATAAAAATCGGTTGGTAAAAGTTGGATTAGCCTTGTAAATGCTCCTAAATTATCTAATATTCCATGGACCACAAAAACAGCTTCATTGTTTTTATCTCCATATTCTCGCACTAAAACAATGTTAATATGATTACATGTTATGACATTGATACAATTTACTTACCAGCGATATGTCCCCAAGGCACAGATATCTCATTTTCCGTGAAATTCATTTTAACAGCAATCGATTTTAAATTCATTTTTTATCTACCTTATACCTAGGAGTGATTATTATAAAATATACCTTTGACCAATTGCTGTTTGCATCATATTTTTTTGTTTTTGAGAAGGGGGGCAACTACAACTTGTATTCATGTAATATAGAATATCATTTCATTTACATTAACTGCGTTAAACGGAAAACTATACTTTACGATAAGAAAGTTCACCAAATGTCATAAAATTATTTAGAAATTTTTAGTTTGAACAGAATGAGGCAAAAAGTGAGGTTAGAATTTGATTACTACAGATGACTCAACTAATTAATACAAATATTACATAATTATTTCTATCAGTATAAGTTGTTAAATTATTGAAATGCATTAATAATTTATTAAGAGTTTAAAATATACATAAATTTTATTCTTTATAATAAATATTATGTCGGCTAAATTTTAAAACATATTTTGACTTACATAACGTATTATAAACATAAATTAGTGGTAATAAAATCATATTTATGTCTTTAAGTATGCTTTAGTTTCAAACATAACTATAAAATATTAAATAAAATTGTGAATTTAAATTTTTTTGCTGTGTGAAGATAGCAGCAAGCAACCAAAAAGTGTAAACAACCCAGTCCTTTATTGTCAGTAATTTTTGTGTTGTTTTGTTGGGAACGTTAATTATATTTCACGGCTAGTAAGCAATGCTGTATCCTAGTGCAAATGGTTTAGATCGTTATTTTTGGAAAATAACTTGAATTTATTTTAGATATAGGGATGCGAAAACCACACGGCTAGCAACCCAAAACAAATTTCGAGCCATAGATCATCATGAACGGTAGGAAATCCACCATACTACTCCAATATATCTCTTTTAATTCAATGAAAATAACGAACGGAAATTCTTTTTGTTAGCATGTTTGTTGGTATAATCAATCCGAGCTCTTTTCTAATTTTCACCTATTTCGTTTCGATTTTATCGTAGTGGTAGCCAGTTGAAACGTGTGCTTAATGATTTCTTGAGCGTTTTTTGTAAAAATTTCAGTTTACACAATGCCCGGTGTAGCCGAAGTCGGAATGGTGTGGATGGGATCCACACAAACATCCGATATGTCTTTAGGGCTGATGCCTCCCGATTCCGGCGATATATTATTAGATCATGATAGTTCCTATTATCCTTCATCACACCACAGTGCATCAAGTCATTCAATGGATGAACTGAATCAATTGCATAATTCACCAATGGTAAGTACCGCATCAAAAAATGCAATGATTATTTACTCTTAATTGATTAATTAATTCAATCTAGGCGATGGAAGGACTTGATATGCTTAATATGGGTGATAGTAATGATAGTATGTACACAGAGGATGAAAATTCCCAGCAAGTTTATATGATAAATACATCAACGCAAACACTGCCCAGTCCGAATCGTAAAATAAAGCCGGTCAAGCATCCTGGCCTAGTGCTAAAAACACCAATCGCGTATCAAGGCAACACCGATCCCTCGGTTATTCCCATACAAAAGGATGGAATTGGTAATAATTGATTTGATTGAATAATTAATTACTTATGACTATTCTATGGAAATTTACAGCTGTGTGTGAAAAATGTGGCGCAATTGGCGTCAAGCATGCGTTTTACACGCGCGAACGCCGATTTTGCAGTATGGCCTGTGCGAGGGGCTACAGCGGTCTACAACTAGATGCACCCTCGCATAACTCATCGACGCAAACGCCTGATTCCCAGTATGCCGAGCACCAATTCAAGCTTGAAGGCCTGGACAGTATGGAGGGCTACAACTACGATCAACCGTTTCCACAGATACCAAAGCAAGAGGATGTACAACCGATCGAAGAGAATCTCTCATTGATTCGACGCAAAACTGCCAATTTAGTTAATAGTTACGATTGGGATCCGCAGTTGAATGATAGAAACTTTGTCGCAGCGCCTATCACTTGCTTCCCCGCCGCGCCGATGTACGATATTTGGAGCAACATCTTGGTGGGTATGAAGGTGGAGGTGGAAAACACAGACTGCGATAATGTATCCGAAACCTTTCCGGATTCATTTTGGGTGGCAACGGTGATCAAAATCGTCGGGTACAAAGCGTTGCTGCGCTATGAGGGATTCGGTCAGAATATCACCAAAGATTTCTGGGTGTCGCTTTGTTCGAATCAGGTGCATCCGGTCGGTTGGTGTGCCACGATCGGGAAGCCGTTAATTCCGCCAAAAACAATCCAAAATAAATACAGTGATTGGAAAGACTTTCTGCGAAAACGTTTAACAGGTGCCAGAACATTGCCGTCGAATTACGGTAACAAAGTTGCCGATTCGCTGAAATCGCGTTTCAGTTCGGAACTAAATTTACAATTAGAGGTTGTTGATAAGAATAGAATCTCTCAAGTCAAGGTAGCGATGGTTCATAAAATCGTCGGTAAGCGATTGAATGTTAAATACTATGATATGTCAACGGACGATCCAGGTTTTTGGTGTCATGAAGATTCAGCATTATTACATCCAGTAGGGTGGGCACAACGTGTTGGTCACAACATTGTAGCACCTCCAAACTATCTGGAACGCATTCAGGGTGGCTACTTTCAGGAGGACGATGCGACTGATGATCTATTTAATCCGATACAAGTGGGTACGACGGAAAAGTGTACCGACATTCGAGTCGGTATGAAATTGGAAGCGATCGATCCGTTAAATTTAAGCTCAATCTGCGCCGCCACCGTCATGGACGTGCTGAACTGCGGCTACATTATGATCCGAATAGACACATACGATTTGGATGCGAACGGCGCCGATTGGTTTTGCTACCATCAAAATTCACCTTGCATATTTCCGGTCGGCTTCTGTGAAATGAATAATATTCCATTGACGCCGCCGAAAGGTTACGACCCAAAAACATTCAATTGGGACACCTATTTGAGTGAAATCAACGCTGTGCCTATCCCACGTAATTTACAAGATCAATATATTCCTCCTCATCGGTTTAAAGAGGGCATGAAGATTGAGGCGGCCGATTTAATGGATCCGCGGCTTGTATGCGTTGCCACCGTTGCACGAATCGTCGGTAGACTATTAAAGGTAATGCATTCAAGTTCTTGATTAATTTTACATAATTAAATAATATATTTTATAGGTGCACTTTGATGGATGGGAGGAAGAGTATGATCAATGGCTGGATTGCGATTCACCTGATATTTACCCCGTCGGTTGGTGTTGTAGTGTAGGTCATAAGCTGGAAGGTCCCCCCGCGTCAGTAAAACCCGGCCAGAAACAAATCATTTCGCCCAAAGGTATAAAACGGAAAGGTCGCAAGAAGAAGATCAAAGAAGGTGCTGCGAAAAGTGTCGTTACCAAGGTTGGTAAGAAAGACGAGCCAGTAAAGCAGCCGTCCTCCTTCTCACTCAACAACACAATAAAAGCCGAAACGATATCGGAGGATGTGGAAATGGAAGAAGACGTACAACCTGAACCTGAAACTGGTTCCGAACCGGCAGGTCCCGATCAAAGTCTTCCTGTTTCCACAGAACCGACACCGCCATTGGAACGAAAAGTCACCTCCTATATAAATGTAAGTACATCAAACAATAATATTTAATTGAAATAACTAACAGCGTTTGTAATTTATTACAGAGTAGCAACAATGGAAATACGAGTACAAAATTTATACCTCGATTAGTCGATGCGTCGGGAGGATCGAATTATTCATCACAATTATGTCCGAACGAATGGAATGTGTTTGATGTGGCACAATTTTTACGCGTTAATGACTGCGCTAATTATTGTGATGTATTCAGTAAACAGGTAAAATTCGATGCGATGCATTTAACTGTTATACAATTTCGATGATTCCTCAACGATAATTAATAATTTTGTTTTGATTTTAGAAAATTGACGGTAAAATGCTTTTGGATCTGAACAAGGAAGATATATTAGAATTTACAGGTGGCAAAGTTGGTCCATCGCTTAAAATATACGATTTAGTACAACAGCTCAAGATGAAAGTTAATCCGACACAATCACGTCATATGAAAGCGAATATCAAAAAAATATTATAGTGCCTATATGTGCTTTATTTGATTTGGATGATAATATGTTTAGTTTAATTATAATTTTTCTCGATTTTAGATAGACGTGAACTATACTATATACTGTATAATTGTCTTTTTTATACAAGAAATGGAATATCATTCACATTCATTTTTCAATATTATTCACGAATATTATATAATTTTAGCTTTTTTTGTAATATTTAATAATATCATTTATAATTTTTGATGATGAAGAAGGAAACGATGCATTTCTTTATTTATAATATTAAGAAATAAACAGAACTAAATTACGCTAAATAAATATACTATGAAAACGATGGTTTTCAAATAACAAACAACAACAAAAATCAACCATTACACACACAAACACAAAGTTATAAAATACCGACCCAATATTTCTTTTTTATGTTGTCCAATAACAATTTATCTAAAAAAATATATATAATAAATGATGAATTTGATAGTAATAAAATGGTAAGTTATAAAAATTATATGTTAGTAATTCGACAGATCATATTTGAAACACATTGTATATAATGGCTTCACATTAGAGGGGTTGTCGAGTGGGGAAGATAAAGAGAGAATAGAACGCGAACGAAAACGAGGGAGAATGACGACGACGCGCATGTTGGGTCTTGGCGGTATGTTGGCGGGAAGGGAAACAAGCACAGCTCGTTTTGTATCCTTCTGGGCGGGGCTTGAGCGCCAGCTGGCAGACGAACTATAGTCCCTGACGACTCATTCCTCCGCGACGAAAATAGTACCAATATGTAATTGCAATTAATTCCATCATTTACCGCTTAATTTCACGCAAAACGCATCGAAATTGGCTCTAGCAATCCGATCGTGTTGATATTTACCATAGTTACGGTGAATTATCAAAAAAATGACAGTTTTAGAATTATCCGCCTTGGCGTATGAATATCGCTTTAGCGTCAACTGGGCCTCAGCTGTTTCCCGCCAAACAGCGTTACTAGAAAACTGCTGTGAGGCGTAGCGTATGTTGTGTTCCGCGCGCTAATCGTATCTAGTGGAATTTAGTGATTAAATAAACATTAAAAATTAGTGATAAGAAACATTTGACTCTTTCGCAGATTATGTCTATTTATGACTCCGAAAAAAGAGTAACATACGACGAATCTTGCGACATTAACGGAATTGTGGAAAGGTATGTTTTCGTTTGTGAGTGTTTGCGGCATGATTAATATACACATGATTTTGACATTTCACTACAAAAAAAAACCGTATTATTGATGTTTTCATATGTGTACTGATTGATTACATCATTGTTTATAAACGCTCGATTTTGTTTCGGTATAATTGATTTTCACTGGCGTTATCGGGCTAAAATTATTTTCGAAAAATAAGCGACAACGTTTCAGTTTAACCGGCTTATAACCGACTCCCGCCATATTGTACTTTGAGCAATCTTCAAACCTAACCGGATTCTCTTGAACACACACACACACGCGCCGCGTCTTTAACAAAATCATATCCATACTACAAATTCAATAAAAAAAATTATGTAATCATACACAACAACCGAAAATTGAATGATATGTCAAGTTCGTTTTTGTTTTTGTTTACATTTATACACCTTTATTTTTATTTTTATTTTTTTCTCTCTTACATATAATTACGATTTTTTACGTACTATTTTTTCGCAAACTTATAATTAAATATTTAATTAAAACAACAGTTATAATAGTCTTTTATAATTAGAATGTGATTTTTATTTATTTTTATCGGGGTTTTTGCTTGCTGCTTACTCGTGTTAAATGCGCGACGGCGTTTTTTTTATTACCCAACAAATTCTCCCGCCATTTTGTACTTAAAGATATTTTCACATTTGTTTGTAGTACGTGTTATCACACTATAAAACATTTGATATCCGTGTCCAGTATTTTAAATGGAAAATGCGTTCGTAATTGTAAATAATAACCTTGAATAATGCGAAATATTATTTATATATATTTATTTTTTTACTACTTCGTTCGCGCAAATTGTTGCCAATTTTGGATTAGGTTAGAAGTAGTTGTATGCCAGCTGATGATGATGATGATGATGATGATTCAGAAAATCGATGTAATACGTTTAAAGGCCCCCCCTATTTTTAGTCGTACATAATTTTATTTGCTGCGTGTGTGTGAGTGTGTACATATGTTCGCGTCACTGACATGGAAATATGGTACAAAATTCGAAATTTTCTGCTGATTTTAATTATTACTGCTGGATGTGAAATGAAATAAAAAATAACACACCAAGCAACAACACAACATGTATATATATATATACATGCATAAAATCATATTACAACTGTAGTTTTGTATATGTGGCGTGCATTTTATGAATGAAATCGTTGTGTAATATTGTATACACATTTGAGAGGTTTACGTTGGGAAAAATAAATAAATTGCGCTTCTATTCGTTGATGAAATGAATGAATTTTTTTATGTATGTATATATATATATAGACGCAATTTGGACGCTGTGTGTTCGTTATCCTATATCGCGTGGTTTGTCGTTTCCGCCTTTTTATAATTTAATCAGAAAACACGCGCTTTTTCATAATTTTTTATTTTGTAAATTATTTGATTGGAATAATAATGCATGTAAAATTTTAATTTTTTTTTCTTCATTTAATTAAACAGCTCTTTTATATGCAATTTTGATACAAAATATTTTTTAGTATTTCTAGGAAATGTTTAGACATTAGATCACATTTTTATAGAACTTAATAATATCTGATGGAATTCTAGAAGAACTATACTTCTTTAGTAACTTCAAGCGATTTTTTAGACAATTTTCTTCCAATTGCTCTTTGATTTTCGGTACATTCCATCAAAACTCATATTTTTTTGTACATTATTTGATTAGAATAATATGCATGCAAAATTTTAATTTTGTTTTCATTTAATTAAAAAACAGATCTTCTTTTTTATATGCCAAATATTTTTTAGTACTTCTAGGAAATGTTTAGACATTAGATTACATTTTTATAGAACTTAATAGGTAATATCTGATGGAAAATTCTAGAAGAACTATACTTCTTTAGTAACTTCAAGCGATTTTTAGACAGTTTTCTTCCAATTACTCCATTTATATTTCCATTTTTTTTGTAAATTGTTTGATTCGAATATTATGCATGTAAAATTTGAATTTTTTTTCTTCATTTATAATTAAAACGCAGGTCTTCTCTCCCCTTACTAACTACTACACCATACATTTTTCTTGATGCGTTTGGTTTATTTCCGGTTCCCAAAAAGATAAGAAGCGCACATTCACCTTGTTTGAATAATAAAAAAGCATGTTAGTAGCTATTTTTAACGAGTTTACTAATTATTCCCCCTTGGTTGTGTTGCACCTATAGCCTCGTCGTGTAGTAGTACGTTGTTTGATATTTTTTTTTATTAACTTACTTAACAAGTCTTAACAATTATTATTTAACGGCCTTACTTCATTTTCCTCATTTTTTCTCACGGAACTTAATTGTGGGATTGCTTTCTATCTACATATCTAGTTTTTGGATGGCGCGGTTTGCAAGTGTGCCTTTTCATTTCATGTACATACATAGAAAATTCAACAACACAACGCAACACAAAAAATTTCCCTTTCTTTTATCTTTTTTCCTTTATTTTATTTTTTTGTGTTGCTGGCTGTTTTGTATTTTGCCTGGCTATCCGCTCCTTTGTGCGACAGGTAGCTAATAGAAAGGTATACATACATATGGGGTCGAGCTGTTTTCCTCTCTTCTCTTCTTCCCCAAAAAATAAAATAAAATAAAATTGTAAAGAATTTCGCCTGCTGAAACTCGCAGCAGCGAACAATTTGGCCTTGCCGGACAGCACACACACACAATGCAATTTTCGGTCTGAATGTGTATGAGTGTATAAATATCCAACAACAGCAACACGTCAATGGCGATAGATGCAATTGTGTATTATGTATTACATAAAAAAAATGTGGATCGTATGCGTGACTAAAATAGATTTTTTACATACGCGCGCCTAAGTGCAAATGTGTTGATAACACAAATTTCGTTTTACGTAAGCGATAACGAATTGTGTATATGTGTGTGTGTTGTTGTAGTACTGGTGTTATGAGCACGTTTTTTATTATTTATGTGGATGTGTGGTAACTAGGCCACCACAGGCATATAAAAAAACGTACAATTTTTACTAGTTTGTGGAATCGGTCTAGACGCGATTTTATCTTTTTTTTTTCTTGCCGTTGTTGGTGTAGATCGATGTGATGCC
>JARJDW010010075.1:0-12008 GCA_030264715.1 Adinopsis sp. GC000173
CCGCCAATAAAACTCTCGCCTTCGCAGGCAAAGAAATTCAATAAGGCGAAATATTTCGAAAAGTGTTCGGATTCATTTGTACGCGAGTGTAAGTACATATTATATAGGAGTATATTTTTGTGACGCGGATGCAATAAATTAATTGCATGACATAATGATTAGTTTCATTAAACGTCGCTGATATGATTTTAATATGTTTTTTAACGAAAAGTGAACAATCATCATTAGAGTTTTTTTTGCGACAAATATTATTTTGCAATGAGCATGCACTTTTATTATTGTCATTACATATATATGATATTTTTTTGCTAAAATGTACATTTCCTATATTTATTATATTTAAAATTAAATTATTAGTCTATTCTAGCAAAAAAAATGATAGGCATGCTCGGAATGTATCCGAATGAACAACAATAATTGTTGGAGTGCGAGGCGTAGATAGAGAGGCGTCGTAATCAGTAGGCATGTCAGATACTTTATCAAAAAGTTGTGTTTTTTCGTAGGCATGAAATAAATGGTTGCTGTTTATAAAACAAGCAAGATATTTGCGATGATTTCCCAATTGGCTTCGGTTGGTTTCTAATGAAATACTATGACGCACTATATTTTTTTTTATAGATTAATCCGCGGAAAATAATTTTTCTAGTAGGACTTAGCTTACGTTCAATATATTAAGTTAAAAATGGGTTATGTCGATTAAATTTAAAAAAATACATAGAATTTGAATGTTAATGTTAAAAGCAAAAGCATTTTTATTGCCACATTTTTATCAATAATCGCTATAGTGGGAGGAAAATCTATATTGTGAATAATTTAATAATTGTTGCGAATAGACATTTTCTATGACTTTTTATTAATAACTTAAGATTTCAATTATTTTGGAAAGGGAGTTTTAACAATTTTGATACCTTGTAGCTTTGCTCACTATAATAACTTGATTGAATTATGGGAATTATCCTGTAATGAAATGAAAAACTGTCAAAAAGCATTAACTTAATTTATGAAAATGATTGAAAATAATCAATAATGAAGTGTGTTATGTACAAAAGTTACATTTTTGTACCTACGTATCATTGCATTTTGCTACCTACTTCTAACTATAACAATCTTTGGATGTTAGTTATGTTGGTAATGTATCAGATGTCTCTGATGTATGACATATTTTAGTGACAAGTGACAAATACATAAGTGCTCGATTCATCTGTTGATCAGTATAAAAGTAAAATATTCAATTTAAAATAAAAATGTTCAATTTGTTTTATAAGTTCTGGTCCGCAACGCGTCAATACTTATAACAGATATTATACAAATATGTCTCTATTGTTGCATTTTTAAATAAAATAGATAAGATTTGAGTTAAAATTTAAGTACAATTACTATAAAATGTTTTATACAAGTAATTAAAAATAAATAATACTGGACCAATACTTATATTTTGTTGAATATCTATACTATTTTAATAAATTTATTTCAATGTTAATAATAACTGTAATATATATTTTTCGAGTGCATAAATTAAAATAATATTTTGCATTTCGATATTTTATTAACTGTTTAACAAATGTTTGACTTTCAGAAAAAGAGGCTATGAAATGTCTTTGATAAAGTTTTATTTATTTGCATCTTTAACATGCAGGCACATTTTTTAAAATAAATTTCAACGATTGATTCGCACCATAGTATTGAGACATTGAAATTGTGACATTCACGGCCAAACACCAAGTTCGTAAAAATATTTGCTTCAAATAAAACTTTACTGTGTTTTTTAATATAATAAATTAAGATCTTTGGCAATCTTTAAATAAAAGAGGTATTGGAAATGCATTACATTTTTAGACTTATTGTAATATTTTATGTTAATACATTTGATTTATTTTGTTATAAAAAGTAAATAAATATTTTAGATTTTGTTGATTCTAAACTGAATACGGCCAATTATTAAAATGCTGTTGTAAGAGTGAAAATATTAGACGTACTACAATTAAATAGTTTATTTTTTTGTATGTACATATTTAAAAAATGAACGTGTTGCAATTAGCATAATTACTGCGAACTAGTTAATTATTAAAAAACATAACAACCTTGGCTTGGCGCGTTTTATATTTTCAAGTGCGCGCATATATGATAAAACGAATTCTTGTTTCGAGCGAATCTTTTCATCATACACAAATACTACGAAATAAACAACATCGATATTATTGTATTATGCGTCAAACAGATATTTTACATTACAGAATTCTCTTTGTAATTGAAATTAGCGCGCACTATAATTGCATGCAACACGTTTCCAACGAAAACGACCTTCAATTATTAATTTATATTAACTTTTGTTTTCATATATATGTATAAATTTGAATAGTACGTGGAATGGAGAGGAAAAAAGGCGCTCTCAATATTTTATTGTGATGTGATTTAATTAGTGGTTTTTTTTACGATTATTTGTTTGTATTTATTTAACAATACATCGTATCGTTTACGCTCATTATAATTTCGTTTTTTCGTATTGCTCGCCGATTTTTTTTTATTTAATTAAAAACGCGCGTTGCCTTCGCGCAAAAAAGCGATAAAGTTAAAAGGTTAAAAATGTGTTTCAAGAATTTTATGGTCACGATTTTCGAACGTAAACAAAAAATAAGCGCATGTTGTTGTTTATGTATTATAATCGATTTATTGTTATCGTCTTTTTTAATAAAAAAAAATTGCAAAAAAGTATTAAAAAACCAATTAATTTATAAAATATATTACAGTTTTTATCTTTTTTTTTTAACTTGTTGAACAAATCAATGGTTTTCTACCATTCCTTGAGCTCATGTTCAATTCTCTTTAAAACTGGATAAATTTATAATAATGTTCGTTTAGCTCAATTTTCAATATAAACGAAATGAAAAGAACAATTTGCAAAACATTTTAGTTCTACAAAAATAAGCAAGTTGTTTATTATTATTATAAACGATTTATTTTTATCGTTTTTTTTTAAATAAAAACTGCAAGAAAATGTTAAAAAACCAATTAATTTATAAAATATGTTACAGTTTTTATCTTTTTTTAAGTTATTGAACAAATCAATAGTTTTCAACCATGTATACTTGAAGAAATCCCTTGAGCTCATTCGTTTTATTTTGATAAATCTTCCAAAATTGAAACCGGATTACAAAACTATTTTAATAAAAGTTGCCCCATTTTTTACGTAGATTAAGATTCTGAACAAAAAATGGGGGTTTCCATTTGAAAAAACAAAATTGATGTCAAAATAACCATGAAGCTACGGTTATGGCCAAAAGGGATTAGTACTATTAAATTTCCCTCTTCATTTTAGCCAACTTTTATTCGAAACATTTTCTCCTGAAATGTACTGTTTCAAAGTTATTTGCCCGTCTCAAGTTAAATGGATCACCCTGTATAGCAATTATAGTATGTGCGTAACAATGAAATCGATTATAGATAGTGGATCGATCGTAAATTTTGCATAAAAACGTTCGCTTTCATCGCCTCTATATGAAAAACAATTCGCTGGCTGGCTGGCTGACAGGCAGGCGCTCGGCTGCTCGGAAATTATTAAGAACAATTTAACAATATGTACGACGACGCGCGCTACTCGAAAATGAAATCTTAATGCTCAATTTGCCGTGAATGATACGAAAATTATTAATTTAATCTAAGAAAAATATATATTAATAAAATTTTATATGATAGCACATGTAGGTTAATATCAAATCAGAAAAACGCCCCCGCCCCCTTCTCTCCCCAAGTTCTTCCTCTCCGTTCGCGCATTCATTCACACTCGTATGTTATCATCAATTACAATTACAATTTTACGATCTATTTGGCGGGGCCGCTGAAAAAAGTGATAAGAATATTATTATTATTATTATATACATCTGATGACTTTCGTAATTTTTCATCGTACTGTCGGAGTTTTGATGTGCGTGCAGATTTTTAAGCTGTCGGTCAAATTTTGCAATATTCAAATTGTTACAAGCTTGATTTATTATAAAATTTTATTAAATATAAGCTTTATGAGGGTAAAAATTTATTAGGATTTCATGAAATAAGCTTCTCTCTATTTATTTAAAAATTGTATTTATTGTAAGAAATGATGTTTAACTTCCAATCGGCAGTTTTTTGTTCAAAACTTTACGATCTATCTGATGGGGTGCTGAAAATAGTGATAAGAATATTAAATAATGAATTTGCATGGTGGGTTAAAAGTGATACTACTGATGACTTTTGCTCGGCGTATAATTTTTCACCGCACTGGCGGAGTTCTATTGTGTGGATTTTTAATATTTTGAGCAAATTCGTAGGCTGTCAATCAAGTTTTACATTATTCAAATTATTACAAGTTTGATTTATTATAAAATTTTATTAAATAAGCTTCTTTAGATGATAATTTATCAAATACATATTACAATTTTTTAAGGTTTAAGAAAAAAATGTTAAAAATTTTATAAAAAGCCACTCTATCTCTAATTAAATGGTTTTTTTTGGTGGTTTCTCTCGAGTTTCTTGTGTGTGATAATAGAAATTTTAATAATATTAATAAACTTAATATTTTTAATGAAAAGCACTATAAAAGCAATATTTTTTTGTCTCAAACTTTATAAATGAACCCTTCTCTTTCCTTCTTTATACTTTATATTGGTTTATCAAAAATTGTAGCTTATATTGTAAAAACAATAATTGTTGTATTTTAATTGCACATAGTTTTATGTTGTTTTTTAGCGACAAAAAAGTGCAATATATTGTATAGTACATTAAAATAATAGATTTTACTATTTTAGCTTACAAGTATACAAAAAAATCAACTCCGACGTTTTATTTTTAACAATTTATAGTTGCAATGTGTTAAGAGAAAAGGAAGAGCGAGCAATAATATCAAGTTTAAAATTATCGCTCACTAAAAATATTGTCTAGTCAGACAATGTTTATTTTAACAAAATGCTCCATTTGTTATCATTAATTAATATTTTTTTTAAATAATAATTGTTGTCCGCAAAATTTAATGGACCACCCTGTAAAAATCATACACATTTAATCATATAAACGTTTCCGTTTGATGTTTGACGCGACAGTGTTTAGACACTTTGCACGAAATGTTGTGTTGTGTTGATACATTGGCGCACATCCAATTCGATTCCTTCCCCCCCGGACTCCTCGCTCGCACAAAATCTCAATTATGCACTCTCCTCGCACTCGGGATGCAATTATGTGGAAATTTTCAAACGTGGCGACGACGTGCGGCTACAACACGACAACGACGGCGCGTAGGCAATTTTAATAACACTTACACTTAATTAATTTCAATGCGCAAAACCGCCTGTTCACCTCCTCCGCATCACACCCTCTCCGAACGGTTTGGTCAATGTACGTTTTATACGAAAAATTATTATTAACGTAACATACATACAATATATAGCGGCATTCGGAATCGATTGAACGTCGTCGTTGACCGGCAATTAAATGATGGGCCCTTACACTCCTCGCTCGCACTCGCACAGCAAAACATTATTGTTTTGTTGTTGTGGACCATTTGGTCAATGTGTGTATAGATGTGGATCATTACCAGCAATGACGATTTTATTAAATGGAGCAAATGTATTATTGTCGGGGATGGGAGAGAAAGTAAATCGAGCGCCACGCCAATACCCATTACAATGCATGATAAATTTTCTAGACGTAAAGCGAGAAATGAAAAAAAAAACGTAAAAGGTATCGATAAATTATGGGCTGCTGCAAACTCCTGCCGATTATTATTACAATATGCTTAATTTTTAATGAAACTGAACAAACTGGTTTCATCAAAATCTTGATTTCATTTAGACTAATAATAATCACTAATCAATGCAAATTTTATGTCTGATTTTGATTCCTTATATCAGCAGTCTTCAACCTTTTTACTTTTTGGGCAAATTTCATTGTTTTCTAGTGTTTTTTCACTCTTTTTCAATGAATTTTAGTGTTTTTATGCCTTTTCACTGAATTTCTCTGTTTTTTAATGTTTTTTTCACTCTTTTTCAATGAATTTCACTGTCTTTTTTTTGGTTTTTCACTCTTTTAATGAATTTCACTAGTTTTCAATCTTTTTTTATTCTTCTTCAATAAATTCCACTGTTTTTTTAAAGTTTTTATTCACTCTTTTGCAATTAATTTTTGGCTATTATAAGAACACAATTCAACATTTTCAAGAAAATTGCTAATTTTGCAATAATATAGAACGTGGTCTGTTTGGCAATTCACCTCCCACTTTAAGACTTAATAGCCCTTATACCGTAAATAGTTTGCTAAAAATTTGAACACCTACTTTCTATCATTTTACAGAGTACAAAAGCAGGCTTTATTACGAATAAATGCAGTTTTTAGTTACTAGTCATTAAATAACAGAGTTAAAACTAAACAATTTTTTGCTGACTTGCGTCGCAACCTTTGTCATTACACTAATATTGGATTCTTTTTTAATTTTTGTTTCAATTTTCATGTTACATCTAAAATATTTTAAACAAAATGAAATTATTATTAATTAACTACTTACTATTGCAATTATTTTAGGACCAAGTTACCTTGACTAGTTAGCACGAAGAAGAAAAAACATGCGTTTTCACACATGTTTTGCAAGTACAATGCATGATAAATTTTCTATAGGTAAAACGTAAAAGGTATCGATAAATTATGGGCTGCTGCAAGCTCGTGCTGATTATTATAATACGTTTAATTTTTAATAATAAAACTCTCTTGTTGTTGTTGCGGAAATTATGTTACCTAATTGCGTTCGTTGTAATAAAATGTAGGTTGGCGCAATTTTTACTAATTTATTTAAAATATTATATTAGCGCAGATGTTGCCCTCCGCTTTATATTATAAAAATATAGGCGCACAAGGCAAAAAATTCATTAGGTTCGCTTGTTTTTTTATTATTATCACTTGTAGCAAGATTAATTAACAACCATTTTTATATTTCATTACAAATGTTTTGATTTTTTTTATTCAGTTGGCTACATTAATAAATGTAATTTAATTTAAAATGTCCCAATTATATGAATATAGATAAATTATGAGATATTTCATACATTTTTCGTATTATGGCTGTTCACATATTTTTGCTTCTATTAAAATAACATTATTTTTAAATTATTTTTTGATATTGTAAACTTTTTATCTTTAAAGTGGATTTGCAATGTTTTTCTTATCATATCTTATATATCGCTTGAAATACACTATTATATTTCAAGATTTTAGAGGATACAAATTTTGTTAAAATATTTATGACTTAACTTACGGTAGTCTCCATATTTATTAAAATTACATTTTATAAACTATAGTATCAATAAGAAACTTTCTATTTCGTTATATGATTTTTTCAGATTGCCGCATTTTGTCATTCTTTTTCAACAATTATAGCAAAAAACACAAAAAGAATATAGTAAGACTGCGACAGATTAAATTAAAAATATAAAAATACAAAAAATAACATTAAAAACACGAGAAAATAAAACTACAGACTAGAATAGTCTATTTTTTATTGTCTGTGATGAAACGTAAAAAGATTGATTAAAGGAATACTATATATTTCTTTAATCAATGGTAAAAAGCAAAAGATATGATGAAGTAGCTTGAAACTTTTCAGACAACCCACGTATATTTATTTTTTAACATACTTTTTTAAAATTTTCGCAATATAGCAAAAAACACAAAAAGAACATAAAAAGATTTGCGTTTAACCAAAAAATGACTTTATTATACATTGTTTTATAAATAAAATTACAATATTTTATAAAGCTATAAATTGTCGACAAAAAATCTAACTAATAAAATATACTCAGCATTTAAATCTTGTCATGCGCTATATTTTTGCTGCTGCGCCATATAATACTAAAAAAATATTTCAATTTCGCATTAAAAATACAGATAACGCATTGAATTTATTGTATTTTATATATTTATAACATTGTAACATTTATATAATAATGTCGCATAAAAATTATTTATAGCGTTTTGTTGCAGGTTTTTCCAAACTATACCTATTTATTTGTTTGTTAGACAAAGTATTAAATGCAAAATTTAACCTTATAGTGTGTTTTACTGTTTTTGGTTTCACATTGAACGTTCGATCAACAATGAAACAATAATAAATAAAATTTATGATTTTTGTGGAATTTGAGAATGTTGCTTTTATGATGCAATCCGTGGCACAAACGCAATGCAACAAGTAACATTATAATTATCCGTTTGAAATTTTACAAATATGGAAATCACATCAAACAGAAAATGGAAGTAATAAATAGAATTATAATTAGGTTTTCGTGCGCGAAGCGCCATTATGATGCAATATAACAAGCGGCGAACGTAAAAAAATACAAGAAAGAAGAAAAAAAGCGTACTACATACTACTACGCGATGGGCAAATGGTCTATTAAATTTAGCAATTGAAAATTTTATGCGCGTTATTTGAGAACTATGCTTAATGAGTACGCGAATTGCGCATCATTTACTACATTTTTATTAGTTATTGCGGAATTTTACGATTTGCGAGTAACCAGCAACGATGACTTGCTTGATAGCGAGCATATTTTTATGAATTGATTATAACAAACGAAAATCTATGTCAAAAACAACTCGCTTTAAACCAAAAAAAACTGCAAACTCTTAGTCATTTCTTATCATTTTGTATAAATTGCTGTATTCAAAAAATACTCTCTTTTAAGTAATACAAGTAGGTAATAATTCTTTCTGTAACTATATTTTTGTATGTATTTAGTTGTTAAATATTTGCCATTTGTCCATTAACTAATTAATTTTCTAGTAAGCAATGACTTGATGCTGAGCATATTTTTATCAATTGATTTGAACAAACGAAAATCTATGTCAAAAACAACTCGCTTTGAACTATATAGAATGTTATCTGCAATGTTTGCTTAAACACAAACTTCGCAAACTCTACGATGAATAATCACAAAAAAATTAGTCATATCTTAGTATTTTTTTTATAAATTTCCAAACTAAAAAAAATACTCTATTGCAAGTAATGCAAGCAATATAATTATTTTTATCAATTGATTAGAACAAACAAAAATCTATGTCAAAAACAAACTAAATTTTATGTACAAAGTTTGCTTAAACATAAACTTTGCAAACTCTTATAAATAATTGCAAAGTAATTAGTCAAATCTTATTTTTTGTACAAATTTCTCGATTTTATTTAGTGCAAGCAGGATTTTTGTCCGGGAACTTCACATTCCTAAATTTATTCATATGTTCTTTTAAATTTTCTACTAGTTGGCCAACTAATTAATCTTCGAGTATGCACCGACTTGATATCGAGCATATTTTTGTCAATTGATTAGAAAAAACGAACATCTATGTCAAAAACAACTCGCTTTGAACTAAATNGTTAAACTCAAACTTTGCAAACTGCCATGAATAATCACAACAAAAATTAGTCATATCTTAATATTTTCTATAAATATCTAGATTTTATTAAAAAATTCTCTTGAACTGTAATAGAAGCAGTATTTATCAGCAGCAACTTCTCATTCATGCATTTATTCATTTATTTGTTTGCATTTGTAACTTATACACCGATTAATTGATTGAAATTATTTTGTTTAAATTTTTAATTTCAAATTTGATTAAAATATTGTTTAATATTACATGTAAATCAGTATTTTTGTCAAAGATTTATCTGTTTATTTAAATTTGCCATTTCTTTACTGATTAATTAATCTCATTTTACTCGAAGGCAATAATAAATCAATTATCTCATTATTTTGCTTAAATTTTAAAAGTTTATTTAAACATCTTCTGGAGCAATTCGTTTTAGTAAATTTGCCACTTGTCCACCTACTAATTGATCACATTATACCTGAGGGTAATAATAAATTAAGTCATTTTGTTATTATTTTGTTTAAATGTTCAAATTTTATTAAAAAATCTTCTGGAGCAATTCGTTTTAGTAAATTTGCCACTTGTCCACCTACTAATTAATCACATTATACCTAAGGGTAATAATAAATTAAGTAATTTTGTTATTATTTTGTTTAAAATTTCGAATATTACTTAAAAAATCACGAGCAATGCATTTCTTAATCATCTATTTCTTTAAATTTGCTATTTGTACATCAACTAATTAATTGCATTTTATCCCAAGACAACAATAAATCAATCATCTTATTATTTTCTTAAACTTTTTATTTATAGAATTTTCTAGAACACCAGTATTTTTCTGCTCGTACATTCACATTCATGCATTTATTCATTTGTTTGTGTTTAAATTCGCCACTTATTGTCCATATACACCGACTAATTAATCGCAATTTTATCCTTCGGGCGATAATAAATCAATTAGCGTACAATTGCAATCAATCGACGAATTTAATGTATATACCTACGTCATCACAGCGACGTCATTCGTAATCGGAGGCGGCACATAGCTCCACTTTCAATCATCATCGGTATCAGTTGCGCTTTCCGGAAAGTTTCTGCGCGCGGAAAGATGATGGTGTGTGGTATGTATGTACACGATGATGGTGTTTTGTTCGATTTTCTCGAAACGAGCGACGAAAGTCGGTTAATTTAATGAATTGTATATGTGTGTGTGTGTGTGTGTGTGGCGCTTCAACACAACGTTTTGCTCCCAATTCTGGAGAGATAGCGGGCGCGCGGCGGCGTGCACATTACGAATGCGATTTATTGTCGTTGCGAATGACGCCACAAACAGCAACAACATTCTGCGAGCGCTCGTCTTGATAACTTTTTTTAGGTTTTTTTTATTCCTTAATATTCATCTCGCATAGCGTGTGGAAATTGATTCGCATGAATATTAAACGGTCGGCGATTCTAGTTAAAGTTTTGAATCTCTAGGTGATGCTGGTGTAGATTTGGATTAGTTGGCGCGGCGGTTGCGTCTGTGGGGAGTTTTGTTGTACGGAAAAAAATGGGCTGGAATTATCGTTATTTCAGATAGTTGGATGCTCCTTTTTATTTTATATATATATAGGAATGGAAATTTGTTTGTTTGAAAAATCCTACAATACCTTAAAAGCAAACCGACTAATTTAGAATATACGTTTGTTTGTTTGAACATTGGAATTGTTTAAGGCCACGTAACATGAAATATATATAAAGTAAAACTTTTTTATTAAAATAAATCATTAAAGTATAGAAGAAAAAAGAATCATTCAAATTAAATTTGTACTGAAAAAGATATTGATCTATTCCAGAAACTTCTCAGTTGATCAGCTGATCAAATGCGCTGCTGTCCGGTTAATAAATAAATAGCATACCTACATTCTCGTTTAGCGTTACTCTTTTAAGAAATTCTACTCTATATAGGTAGTATCTTATTGGCTTATCAACAAATCACTCAATTTGTTACTGTACAAGAGTCAGATGGTATACACAGTGGAGCATGTAAAAACTGGAATTAGTAAATATTACAAAACGATTACAATAATGTGGATACAGGAGATCAAAACAATTAGTTTTTGCCACGTTTGTGTTTTGTTAACAGATCATTTGTATTGGAATCCTTCAAAGGTCAGATGTTATGAAGTTACATCTACCTATTTGTATTGTAAGTTTCTTTTCAAAATGTAATTAACGTGACTTGACGTTTTTTAAAAGTTAACTAAAAAAGCTCAACTGTAAAAACAACCCATTATAAAACTAGAATTAATTTGCCATAGTAATGAAACAAAATTTCACTTTCACATCGAAAAAAAGAAAATCATACAATAATTAAACACAATAAGGTACAAATGAAGTAGAGTACAGATGTGGAATAAAAATACAATTATTGAGTATTTAAGAAAGAATATTCGTTTTAATTTACACTAAAAAATCACGTTTCTTATAATGTTCTATTACTCTTATTTACCAGACAATTAATGGTTTTAAACTTACTTAGGTATAGCAAATACCTATAATTTATTATAAAACTTATAATTTGGTGTGAATCCCCCTGTATAATCCATTTCAACATGATTGTAACCAAATAATTCATAAACTCATTATAA
>JARJDW010010076.1:0-23494 GCA_030264715.1 Adinopsis sp. GC000173
TAATAAACATCTGGATTTTATCCATATATAAAATTTTATAGATTTACATACACTAAAAACTACCATGACATATTTCAAGAACATAAAATCAAGTTGTGGTGGTGATGAAGCTTAGCTTGTATCACTAGTATCGACTTGTACAAAAGCAATATTTTGTTTTGAAAAATTTAACAAAATATATATATTTATAAATAAATACCAAGGTATTTAAGGTTACGTGGTAGGTGGTCACCAGAAGCTTGATCAAATTTTTTACACCTGCCAATATTAAATGAATTAAACCATGTTACACTCTCCTCCTGAGGTATACAAAAAAATGTTTTCACCTTAATATCAACCCAAGACTGATCATTTGAAAAATGTCACGTATCTCTAGTATCGCCTTACCATTTTTTACGTGTAAAAGAAAAACGTAGGTACTATTTTCTTCTTTTTTTTCCGATCATCTACAGTTAATAGTTTATCTGGGCTTTTATAAAATGTTTTGGTGTGCAAGTTGTGGCCTAAGGAGTTCTGAAGGATGAAAAGGTCATCAAAAACTAATAATATTTTAGTACATACAGATGAGTCACTTTGTTTCAAAGTGGCTGAAGGCAATTCCACATTTTTTTGTAGTTCATAATTTCAAGTAAACTATTTTAGAAACAATTTTCTAAAAAAAATGTATTTACTTATGTATTAAAATAACTATGGACTCCTGAAACTCTTTAAATATTATAACAGGTCAAATTGTTAATTTTGAAAGTGATTTAAATGAAATCAAATATAAATTTCTTAAATTCACTTGAGCAGTTAGAATTCAAACGCTTTGATATCTCAATACAAGAATAAATTAACTGAAGCCAAATTGATAGCACATATATTTATTTTCATCATTTAAAAATTTATTGTTGCGATAATTTGAAACAAAATGTTAAATCGGCTAATCTTTCGAGTATAAAGAAAGAATAACAAAACTTATTATTCGTAACGAATTTATTATCCTGACATTGACAAAGATTTAAACGAAATAATAATATTCATAATGTAATTGCATCGTTATGTAATTAACTAGCAACAAAAAAGAACGTGCGCATCTCATCGCTAATTATTCATTCATCGGCGTAGTACCTACAAGTGCAGTATCGTTTTCTTATGTGCTGATTTTTTTCCATCTTCAATCACTTGACAAACGCTATTAATCTCTTGACGATCCAATTATGTGAAGCGGGTGGCATTTACGCCTACCGCATGCAACTCAATTTAATTAATATTGTTGGTCTGGCTGGTTGGTTGGTAGCTGTATAGCAAGCAGCAGCGTATATGGTAGGTAGGTAGTTACATGCAGTTATTGATAAAATATTAGGCATTCCTGAATGTTATAGCGCGCATCGCGACTCTTGGTTCATCGTGTAGTAGTAGTAATCCCACGATTACACCGCCAGATAATTTAAACTAATGTAAAGCAAGTTGTTTAAATCGATCAATCAATCACTTTACATGCGAAGAGGAAGCTTTTTTTCATTCTCTGTATGTATGTATGTATGTATATATTTATTATGTGCAAGTTCATACAAAACAAGCTACACCACGTATGTGTGTTCATCACATAGCAACATACATACATACGCGATATATACAAACAACAATACATACTTTCGATACGTTCTATTACAATATTATTTAAATTAAAACAAATTAATCATTTAATAAATTATTCATCTGCACTTTTGTTCTTCTTTATATATATCTATGTGAAGGAATTTAAAATTTATTGTAGATAACTTTCAGAGATGTAAAGATATTTTATATATATATATTTATGAATATTTATTTATGCTGCTACCATTAATTTATTAAAATATTTAATTATTTCTTTGATGCAATTTAATTTATAAATTAAAAAATATATTTATCGGTTTATTAAAGATGATTTATGGATTATTATTGCGATATCTCGCACTTCATGTTTTTATTATTCACATGCCTATCAATTTTAATTTATTTGCTGCTTCTAGGCGCATTAAAAAAGCACCTTTTAGTCGAGAATCGTTTGTCTGTGATTTATAATTATTGCAAGTTGCGTTTTATTGACATAACATTAACATAGATCGACTGGTACAGTATATTAAATTATCATACATAAACGTAGAGGCATAAGAATAATTCCAATCAGAAACAAAAACAGTTGCAACTCTGTGAAAAATAGAAAAATAGATTTTTTTAGTGATTTTTGTGTTAATTTCAATTCCCAGAAGATCTTAGAGACATTTTACAAGAAAATTTTGTTATAAATTTTCATAGAGAATTAAATTTGCTACAATGTGGTAAATAATCCGGCTTGTAAATATTTAAACAAATAAGTTATGACGCTTTAAAGTAGCTAATTTGATTTTTTTTAGGGTTTTTAGTGTTTTTTTCTATTCCCGGAAGGTCTTAGATATATTTTACATTAAATTTCCTAAAGATTTTTTGTAGATTGTTCGCCTTGCAAATTATTTCAAGTCCCTTCTAATACTTTATGGATGTTTATTGTAATTAATTAATTCTTACATTGCATTAAAATTTAAAAAAATATTGAAAATAAGAATGCAAACTCAAAAGATTGCTCTAAACTAAATTTTTATACCGTACAGAGTTAGTAACCTTTTGTAGTTTTATTAGAATTGCCCTCGCACATTAATTATTACCTCTAATATCTAATAAACTTACCATACTCTATATATGTAAACATAAAAAGATGCATAGAATATATATAACAGAAAGCTTTGCGTGAGGAAGAAGAGCGAGTTGTAAATTTTATTATATGATTAGTGCGCGCGGCTATTGAAATGGCTAACACTATGTTCGACTATTTTTTATTTTATTTTACTTTATTTCCTCTATCTTTTCGTTTGTTTTCTCATTTCGCTTCGTTTCGTCTTCGTCTTGATTTGCTTCATATAGACTGCGCTATTTGCGCTTAATGAAACAGGTAGTTGGCATTTGATGGAATTTATGCGTTGCCAGCAAACAAATAACGAACTATGCGTGTATAGATAAATTAGTGGTAGCGTTGAATATGTATGCATAAGAAGTGGTGTATTACACCACCGGAGGCGTCGCTACACAATAGATGGTGCGAAAGTGTGCGACGCATTTTTAGTGTCCCAAATTTTTTTTAAGCATCTCACGTCACTCAAACCTAAAATTTTTGAATATGGTTAACGATTTTCTTGCAATTTTTCTTTAATCTTTGGCATTTTCCATTAAATTCGTTTCATCACTATTGCTAGAAAGTCAAAAAAAAACTGTATTCTTCTCGTGTTTCGAACAATTTTGAGGAAAATCTATAAATGTTTTTTATGGAAAATGCCCAAATCAAAGCAAAATCAAAGAAGCAAATCGCAAAAGATTCCTTCGCAAAGAAAAATCCATCAAAAATTGAAGAATCCTGCAAATACTTAGTCAAACTTTCAGATGGAATGTTGTTTTTTAATCGGTTTGTTTTGAATTCGATAGTGCATCTAATCATCAGCGATCAAACGGTTTGTTCATTAGACTCGGGTATTATCTTATCTTAATACGATTAATTAATCATTCACTCCATACATCTGCATATTATTAAAATCGCGTTAAATTAAACTAATTACGCTGTGAAGTTAAATATTTATTGTTTGACCATTTTTGGTAATGCTTATTGTAGCAACAATATAATTTACGATATATGTGTATAAGTAGGCAAGCAAATGGCAGCGCAGCGCAGCGCGCAATTAATTCTCCTCTCGTCTGACGTATATTCGTGCGCCTTTTTTTCAATATCGTGGCGTTTAACGTAATTAACGCGCTTTTTCAATTTAATTGAATTTATCAATAAATTATTTTTATCTCATAATACATACATTCTGACTGAACCATTATTGTAAAAACATTTCTTTGTAAAGGAAATTCTTGCAATTTTCCTCTTTGATTTAAAAATTTCCATCGCAATATTTAAGGATTTTCATTAAAATTTTTAGAAAAACGAAAAGAACGCACTTCTTCTCGATTTTCCATCAATAATTATGAAACTCGACAAAGAATTTGATGGAAAATGCTAAAATCAAAGGATCAAAGAAGAAAATCGCACAGATTTCCTTCGCAATGAAAAATCCATCCAAAATTTTAGCTTTAAAAGACGTGGAGATGCTTATTGCAGCAACAATATAATTTACGATATATAAGTAGGTAACGAGAAATTAATTTTCCTCTCATCTGACATTCGCTTGCCTGTTTTTCCATCCATTTAACGTAATTAACGCAATTTTTGCATTTAATTGAATTAATCAATAAATTATTTTTTATCCCATGTACATACCCATGTTCTGACTGAACCATTGTTGTAAAAACATAATTTTTAACCTGATTACATAATTATTCTCTATAATATGTAAACATGCAAACGTTAGCCTCGAATGTGATGGATGCGGCGTAAAACAATATGTAAATTTACGAATATTTAAAGTCGAAAATTATTAAATCTTAAAATTGGCAGATTGGCATTTTAATAATTTTTGTATGGAAAATTATTATTTTTGATTTCTCTATAATTGAATATGCCAGAAGTAATCATATCATCAGAATTTTGATAATAGTTTATGTATATTATGCATNAGATTGGCATTTTAATAATTTTTGTATGGAAAATTATTATTTTTGATTTCTCTATAATTGAATATGCCAGAAGTAATCATATCATCAGAATTTTGATAATAGTTTATGTATATTATGCAAGCTAATGTTGCAATAATAATCGTTTAAAAAATATTTTTTATAATTTGTATTTATAAATGCTGTAAAATGATGTTTGCATATCAGCCACACCTATAAGCGAAATCGTCGAAATATTAAAACTTGGTAATGTTACGATAATTATCTGCAAAATTAAATACTTATTTACCTATTTTTTTTAATTGGTATTTATAAATATTATAAAACTTGTCATCTGAGGTATACATGTAAGGGAAATCTTCAAAGATTTTCAAAAGACTGTGAGCAAACATTTGTAAGAAAAAGTGAAAAATGTGTAATATTATGATTTTTACTTTTTCCTATATTTTTAAAGTAACTTTTATGATTATTTGTCTCAATATAGCTAAAAAGGTCAAAATTTTATGATAATTAAAATTGATTCGTAGGAAATTAGCAATATTTGTATTTGTATTTTTGTAGCAAATTATTAAAATATTTTTGTCAATGTAATTAAAACTAGTTAAAATTGGATGTATTCTTAAGAAGTTCCCCAAAATGGATTTGAATAACAACTAAAATTTTGCAGTATATTTATGACTTTCTCTACTTAAAAATGGTTTTATTGTTGAGTTTTGGATAAATTGATTGAAGCTAATCAAACAGTCTGTTAGATGGATCTAATAATGTGTAGCGCTATTTGAAATCTGTTTTTGATTTGGACTTACTACACCTACTTATTAATACGGTATTTTATTTTCGTCTAGCATTAATTTTTTATTGTGCAAAAATACACACATTTTTTATTGATAATATGTTAAGGTGTATCCACCAATTAAGTTAATATATATTAAATTACATCTGTGTGTTGCAAAGTCCGTGGCGTACATTGACGGCCGAATAAAAATATGTGTATGGTATAGTAAGCGAAAAAGTGCCTAAAGGTGTATGAGTTGACCCGTTACGGTTATTGCCATTCTATCTTTGTAGTAGGTACATACACACATACATACAAATGGACCATATTAATCAGGACATAAAATTGCTGTATAATTTTGTGCTGTGGTGAAATGCGTTCAAGTCACCGCCGCCGCTCGCCCGTTGGCTGCACCAGGAGGCAGCCCTCTCAAGCAGTAGATCAACGCATCGCTTCGTGCAGAGGGCATAAGGAGCACTCATAAGATATAGATTTCTAGTGTTTCAAATTATTTTTTGAGCATATCCACGACTCCACGATTATCCTCTTTGATTTTTCTTCGATTTTGGCGTTTTCGATCAAAATATTTAAAGATTTTCCTCAAAATTGTTCGAAAGACGAAAATAGCGCATCAATTGTGAAATATATTTTTTACTCATATTTAAATGATTAATATTTATTTGTTTCAGTTATGCATATTTAGTTTACTTACATTACGTCTATGGAATTGACCAAACGCTTATATCCGCGGAATTACTTTCGCTTACATTTATACCTATATATAAATTCTAGCAATGATCTCTTTAAGGTAAGGTTTTTCATCAAAGACCTTTAAAAGCCGATTTGGATTTTTTTGAACTTGGTTTGCTGATACTTACATACGTATTTTTAAATGTTGGTTAGTTTGCAAAACAAATCTGTATTTCTCTATCTTTTTCTCTCTTATTCGATAGTATGTAACAACAGGAACATTTAGTGCTTGACTGCGTCGTTTAGATTAGTTATTACGTCACATTATTTCCTACAATCATCAATTTCTATTCTCCGCAAAAAAGATTTAAAATCGATCGAATGGAAACAATTTTATGCCATTTAAGCTTAAGTGAAATTTAACGTTTTCCTAGATGTCATATTGCAGCAATCCATCAAAACAAAAACATTGATTTCTCTATCTATAATATTTTCAAACAAAAATAAGTTTTGAAAATTAAATAAAATTTAAATATATAATTACAAGAGTCATCAAAGCTTTGTCGTGTAATAAGGTCAACTAATTTACTCTAAATAATATTGTTATAAAATAAAATTTCTAAAAATCAAAAAAAAAATGAAGTTCATATCGCATTTGTAACAAAAATAATGTTAATTATCTCTCGACTTAAACTCCATCAAATGCGTTCTAGTCTAAAAGAGTTAAATAACAACTCAAAGGATTGTTTTATTTGATATGTTACCAATTACTTAACACAAAACATAAGTTAACTAAATATGTAAGAAATTTGAAATGTGCCATGTAGTGAGACAAGCGGCTTCAAATGAATCATGCGACAATGTGACACCGATTCTCTATCTACACCGGTCGTGTCTCAATACTCTTCGTTCATAGATGGCAGAAATGGTACAATTAGATAAAAAAATACGCATTTTGCCCATTTTTCAAAGTTCAAGTGTTCACAACTTGCAAAGTTGATGTTCTTAAGAGACACTTAATCACTTAAACAACTTAAATATTAGTTATATAAAAATTCAATTCGATTAAAATCTGTTATTCCCAAAGATGTACATAGTGTGCCTATTCCAAAATATTTGTTACAACCTCTTAGGATGTGTAGAAAATAACGTTAGAAAACATAAAATATTTTAATTTTAAGAAGAAGATTGTCAATCCACTACTATCAAAAAGCTACAAAGATGTCACAACTGAATTTTCTGCTTTGGTTTTTAACATTTGTAGAAGCACTTTGTTGGATATATAAAATTTTAACAACCTACTGTTATTATGTCCATTTTAAATTTAAAAAAATAAAACTTTTCCATCTTAAATGATATGCAAATAAAATTGTAAATAAATCTTATCAAAAATGTGGTACCACTACTAAAGGAAATAGTTTTGTTGATAGTAATATAGTAGGTAATAGTTAATAGTATTATGCAAGAGCAGATAAAAGTAATAAAATTTTCCTGATATATAAAGTCTTTTAGATGTTTGTTTTAAAAGTGTATAGGACAAGTGGAATGTGCGAGGAGTGAGTAGTACTCGTAAGCGCGCAGGCAGGCAGCAAAGCGGAATTATGAAGAATGCAAGAGTTTATATTTACGATCCGCTTGGGAATGCGCCGTGCTACTCTCTTTTTCTACTTTGTTGTTACGTACTTTACGTTTTGATGAGAGACCTTCTTGAATTATGAGCCCGTGAAATGAATA
The DNA here is from genome assembly GCA_030264715.1 of Adinopsis sp. GC000173. Lineage (NCBI taxonomy): Eukaryota > Metazoa > Arthropoda > Insecta > Coleoptera > Staphylinidae > Adinopsis > Adinopsis sp. GC000173. The sequence goes on from JARJDW010010076.1 coordinate 7,808, forward strand.
CAACGAGAATTATAATGTCGACCGTTCTTAACTACCACGTGATTTATTATAATGCAATAGAAACAACAACAACAACTATATACCTACGATATACGAAGACTATACGCGCCACCGTCGACTATCGACATACATTTGTCATTTTCTTATTTATCTATACATGCATTAATTGATCGTAAACTATAATATATATATAAGAGAGGATTTTACAGTTGGGCGGCAGTTTACTTTCAATGCTAACTTCTAATATATCTATCAAATCGTTATTTATTCTCTCTCGATTCACTGGATAGATAGATACAGATTGCATCAAATGCAAAATGTAACAAAATTTAGGTACTACAATTTCACGTAAATCCCAACCAATCCCATCGGATCCAAGTTGGTCCTATTGACTCCATCAAAATTACCTTCCATTTACACATCTCTTAGTGTTATGGCTGTAATACTCTTGAAGAAAGCTTTCCGAAGACACACCATGTCCTATACTAATCTCTTGTATTGAAGTTGCGACCCAATGAAACCCCAAAAGACTATCAAGAAAGTTACAAGGCAGATCATTACTTCAGATTCTTTTGCTTCTTTTTCAAGTATTTCATACATTGTTCTTTATTGATGTGTTCGGTTACATTTTTTCGCATTTTTCTCTTGCATATTTTTATGTTTTTTGGGATTCTTTTTGCTCTTTTTCATGTTGTTTGGAAAAAAATGGGCAAAGAACGGAAAACGTGAGAAAAAGGTGAAAAAAAGTCAAAAAAACACAAAAAAGTAAATTAATAAGACCAAAAAATTTGCAAAAACGCATCATATTACAAAGTTTAAGTATAATTATCATTTATTATTCAAATCTACGTACCCAAAGAAATATGTTTTCCTACCCAACAACTTTGGATCTCGACCCATAGGCTGAGAATCACTGTAGATTTAATTTTATCTACTTTTTAATGTAGTAACGAAAAAACGTTTGCTATCGCCCGCGTAATGTTTTAATTAGGTAGAAAATTGTCATTTAGCAACGAAATCGTAAACATTTATATAGTTGAATGGCTTTCGCACAAATAAATTTTAATTAACATTCCAGATTTTAGTTAAATACCGGCATATTGCGTAATTGCTGACATATTTAAACGTTAATTTCCCACCACAACTATATAATTAATATTTGGCAAAAAGTAAATGTACAATATGGTCGCAAAATTCGAATTCAACCGCAACTAATGTTGTAAATCTAACATTTTCAGTTAATATTTTATGGATCTAATCAGTATGAATTTAAACTGCCTCATCATTTGCAAATTTTATTATTAATTCTGACTATTAGATTTCAAATTTTGTTTGTTTTATTTTTTACTTACATCGTGGGAGAAAATTACAAATTTTACGACTTTATTACTTTAAATTTTATATCATATTTTATTATTTCTTTACTACTTTCTTAGTCAATATTATAAATCTACCATTTTCAGTTAATATTTTATTGATCTAATCAGTATATATGAATTAAATTGTTTCTTTATTTGTAAATTTTATTATTAATTATAACTATCAAGTAGTGTAGTATATAATTTTAATAAATACTCCCAGTTTATTGCTTCATAACATTTTAGTAAGAAATAGGAGTAGCTATTGTAAGTAAATATTTAACGTAATAATATAAGGTATAATTAATATAAATGAATGTATTTGCAAATTCATCGAGTATAGAAAAATCTATAATGGAATGCATATTGTTATCCATTAAATATTTGAAAAAAAACTATAACATTAATATTAATAAAAATATTCAATGTAACATTTTTGAAAATGTAAAATATGCGCCTGGAGCGCGAAACAATCGCAGATAGATAGAAAAACGAGCCAACCAGCTCTAGCTCCACTTTTAAAGCAAGCAGCGTCTAATCGCCTAAGGACCTCGTCTAGATTTTTATTAAAAAAACTTTTGTTTTGATACAATAAATTTACATATCATTTTTAAAATTGTCGGCAATTTTTTAAAATTATAGATAAAAAGGCGGCGGTTTCTATTATGAATCGTGCGCTGCGATATATTATACAATATATCTGAACTAGATTTTGAATCGATGCTATGAATATACAATGCGCTTCATTCAACGTATACATATAGAAAATATAATCAATTTTCTTAATATTAACTGAAAATGTTAGATTTATAACATTAACTAAAAAGTAGTAAAGAAATAATAAAATGTAAATGTCGTAAAATGTGCAATTTTCTCCCACGATGTACAATTCAATGGATTAAAACTAGAATGACAAAATAGGTAGGTACTAGCTGAAAATGTTCAATCAAATTGTATCCCACGATCCAAAGAAAATTTTTAAGTAAAAGGACAGAACAAATCCATTAGATATTAACTATTAAAGTAATAAAACGAATATACCGACTGATTGAAAATTAGAAGATTAGAACGACAAAAACTAAACTGAAAACTTCAACTTCGCGTTCCGGAACTATTTAATATTATTACTTATTTTATGTCATTTGTACCATAAACTCATCATCATAACCTATATACGCGTAGAACTATATTCAAAATATTAATTGAAAATTACAAACTTGTAACTCAGAATTCCTACGCTGAAACTCTTATAATAATGTAAAATAATAAAATGGATGTCAAACTGACAGCTGTCAAATTGACAGCAACTATTTTCACAAAACACCGTTTCTTTATCGAATATTACGCATTCTTCCAATGTTTAATATGCCAGAAATCTTCTTTGAACTATATTAAAAAAATCCCCAAAGTTTCATGGCGATACGTTGCACGGTTTAGACGTCTATACCCGACAAACATACATACACATCATTTTTATGTATAGAAAGATAGAAGTTGAAATAACCTAAAACAACTAGAAATGGACCAATAAACAAACCATTCAATTGATGGAAATTTATATGACAAGATATTAAATGAAAATAGCAAAGGTGTGTAAAAAAATACTAAAATTTAAAGTAATGTCGTTATAAAAATGTTAAGTATGTAATTATATCCCACGATGTATAAGCGAAAAAAAGAACTGTCTAGATATATTAATAACAATGAATGATAATGAGCCTCAAATTTCTCCCGAGCGAGACAAACTATACATATACGTATATACCTACACCTACAACGAAACAAAAAGGTCGACAAATTTTCAGCCGGTTGTGATCTATCATATAAATCCGCCCACGCACACCACATATCTACATACCTACTACTCCAAAACAAAATATGTTTATATCATATTTAATGAGCCGCGCATAGTTTTTAAATAAACACAATTAGTGCCTCCTCTCCTCTCTCTCGAAATATTTTATTACGTCGTTTCACTCTCGACTTTCGATAAATTATCAACTTATAGAATTTCGTTCTTCGACAAGAAGGTAGATTGTGATATAAGAGACGATTACCTACACACACATTATATTATACCAATTTTTCTCTCTTGGCAAATAATATCATTTTAATACGCACCGTTTCGGTCTAGTGATTACTGGCAATGTCTAATGGAATTACAAGCTCATTTTATCTGCGCTTCCAACAACTTATATATTCCTGCCTGCCGCAGCACACGAAACGATTGTGGCAGGTTAAGATGACACGCAACGCCTACGAATGAATCCACTTTAATTGCCCTTAATTAAGTCAACATAGCAGCATTTTTGCTGCGCGCATAGAAATATCATGCATATCAGCCAGTGAAGGATTAGCACATAAGTTAAGCAAGTTATAACTATAACTTTCACATTAGAAATGAAATAGACGCTTTTTAACTACCCTCTAAACAATAAGGATATCTCTGTTCCTTAAAATTGGGATATAAAGTTCGTACGGCTCAAAAAGTACCAGCGACCACCAAATAAGTACAAATTAAGCACCAATTGAGCAATTGAACTCAAAATGAACACCAATTGCTCACCAATTAAGCGCCAAGTGAACACCAACTGAACACCAAATGAGCACCAATTGAGAACCAAATGAGCACCAATTGAACACCGAATGCATACCAATTGAACAATTGAGCACCAAATGAGCACCATTTGACCACCAAATGAGCACCAACTGAACATCAATTGAGCACCATTTGAACCCCAAATAGGTACAAATAGAGCACCAATTAAGCAACAAATGAGCACAAATTGGGGACCAAATGAGCATCAAATGTCCCTCCATCCTACTTTTCCTCCAAATTAATATAATTTATAATTTCATCAACATCTGTCCCATATTCAATGTTGTATTCTAAAGTCACGGATCATTTTTGGGGACAGTAATATAAAAAATGTGGCTGACATACCTCTTACTATTGTCGTAATTCACTGGATTCATGACAGCATCACTAACTATATAGTTGCCTTTAAAATATCCCACATTCTACAATTCGTCCAAATCATCTCGTCATATTAGAGGCCTTTAAACTACCTCCATAGTGTCTCAGCTTCCCTAAAGCAAAATCCGCTACTGCAATTGATATCTACAATGAGTAATAGTAAAAGTTGTTCAAGAAATAATGCAAATGAAGAAATAGATTACTTCTATCACTTTTTGCTGAAAGGTAATATCGCCTTTCACATTAATCTATTGTTGATTAATTTGCAAAGAATTTTGATACGAATGATACGAATCTCACACATTCATAATTTAGGTTAATTTTATAAAATATTCTATATAAACAATATATCCATCATATACATTCATTTTCAATTCATTTAAAATTAATTACATTTAAACAGTTTGACAAAAGTTAAACTATATATTAATTTGAATGAACTTACCAATTTTTCGGAAGAAAATAAATCAACAAATGACATAAAATGATAGGCAACTTTTGATGCAGCCGCTTGTCATTAGCAATAGAATGGAAACCTGTAAACAAACTATTTGGTTCAGCTACCAACTAAGAGAGTGCGCCACATAACATTTAAATGAAAAACATTAACTGACATTTTTACAAATAACAAACCACAAAACGTACTTTCTTTTCAGTTCAATGAAAGAAAGTTTATAAATATATGAGTGCATTCTGTTTACAGACTCAACCAATTTATGAAATGGATATTTCATCAGTTGAAGAAAATATTATAACCACTCTAACATCATATCAAAAACTTTCCAGTGATTTTAAAAATCATCCCGAGTTGATAAAGGTAAAAAACTACTCAACATTTTAAATATATCAGCGAAAATGTATTATTTTAGGATAAAACAATTTTATTATACACGGCAAATTTATTAGAAACTGAAAATCAAAACACAGACATATTAACACTGTGTTTAAACATACTTGAGAATTTAATAAAAAATGAAAAGACCCACATCGTGTTGTTAACAGTTTTTGGAATCTATGAAGCAATTAAATTATTGGCAATTAAGTATTTTAAATAAGTAATAATTGTAGAGCATTATTACTACTGTATATATTCCATTCCAGTACAAGAGAAGTGTATCCTGGAATTTCCGATAGAGCTACAGATTTGATTGAAAAATTAGAAAAAGGTGCCTTACCTGCTTATACACTGCGGCAACAATTAAATCCCTACAAAAGGAAATTAAACTATATGTATCATTTATACATTGAAGAATTGGATGATGTAAGTGAATTACCAAAAACGCGCTAGAACACTTGCACTAAATGTAAAAGGTGATTTTTCAGATAAACCGACCACTCTTGGATGATATTTTAATTAAAATTCGTGGCATTTTATCGTTTGTCATAGACGTTGATAAGAAACGATGCACATTGCGTATCAATAACAAGACGACTGTCGATCATATTGTCACTAAAATTCAAGAAACTTGCTCGATGCGCCCGCTGGTGGTGGCAAGAAATCTAACAACAGGAGAAGAAGTATTGCTTTTTTATTATATTATTATAAACGTAAAGTTGCCAGACGTCTCATATTATGTAGGACAGTCTTACATTTAATCCCCCAAAGAATCCCACATTTGAGAAATTTCAAAATTTATTTCATTACTAGTATTTCAAGTTTATTGACGTAGTATTTATTATAAATACCGACTTACAAATAAGGAAAAATTAGCTGGAACCAAGTATTGCAAATACAATAATCAGTTAAGGGAAGATTTTAAAGTGACTACTTCAATTTTCTTTCTGTTCATTCCAATGCCATGTTAAACTAACAACAACGATCGTGTTTGTATATCGGCGTTGCCTAGAATAAGGCGCTCTCGTAATAATAAATTATTAACATGCTGCGGTAATTTGATAATCAATGAGTTTGTAGTCGTTTCATGGTTCTGGTCTTATAACTCCCTTATTCACAACTTTATAAATACACCTCAGAGTTGACAAAAATGATCTCAAAATAAAGAAGAAAATTGATGTAGTCATCTTCAGATATTTAACTATCTAGTCATTCTCTCCTTCTGCTTAAAACTCTATTTAATTGTATATTGAAAATTTGCATTAATTCGAATTGTCCCAACATAAAATTCATAAAAATGTGTCTGAACTGTCATCAACTAGTTCCTCATTATTTTTTTACATTTAAATTTTTCTTGTGATGTAATCTATCAATACTAATAGAAGCTGTCCTACATTTTTCTCTAACCCATCTGGCCGCTTTGTACAAATATCANATTGTCCCAATATAAAATTCATAAAAATGTGTCTCAACTGTCTTCAACTAGTTCCTCATTATTTTTTTACATTTAAATTTTTCTTGTGATGTAATCTATCAATACTAATAGAAGCTGTCTTACATTTTTCTCTAACCCATCTGGCCGCTTTGTACAAATATCAATTTGTCTTTATAAATATCAATTTTAAATTATCTATTTCAGAAATATGTTGATCCAATACCAGTTGGAGACACATCGTTTAATTATTCCGCATTGAATATATCCGATATATCAAGCAATGACCATAATGCGATAAAACTATTCACTTCAATCCTAAGTTCGAAAACAAATGATTTGCTGAAATGCGCAGTTGATTTTTGGAACAAGTCTTTCTACTGGTAAACATTTTATTATTTGAAATAATACCGTTTATTTGTTTTTTTTTGCACTAACATTATAGCACAATAATTTGTTTACGTAATATTTAAATAAAAATAGTAACAACTTTTACATACCTATATCATCTAATTTTAAATACAGCTTATTAAGTACATGTTGTTAAGAAAACTTCTTAAAAAGAATTCATACTTGTCTTGAGTATTCTAAGTTTATCAAACAATAAATAAAAAGGCACACAAACATAATAGATTCTAAGAAGTTTTTCTCTATAAATTGCTTATAAAATGCGTACTAGCTTCAATAAATTCCTTCTCTTTAATAATGTCTCTAGCGAAATATATACTTTTATTCTCTCTTGGAAAACGTTCTGCTTATAAAATACGACTCTTTATATAAAAAATAAAGACGTTTTTAAAAGGCAAATAGATTTCAACTTTAGGCGCTATATTAGTTGGTGCTCTAAATTTATAGCTACTTCCATTATTATATTGAATTAAAACGTTTTATAATTTTAATTATTTTACAAACACCGAGATCTTCTATGCTTCTGGAAGCAGTCCAATAGGTACTGAATTGAATTTTTTTGTTAAACTAACATATCATTATTATAAGTCTAAATGAATTAATTCACAATTCGGAATGTATTAAAGCATTAATTCAACATAAAAAATATCAATTACTATAATCACTTGCAATCCAAAAAACAAAATGACCATTCTTGATTGCTTCCGTCAGGTACTGCATGCATTGATCGTTAACAAAATAAACAACAAAACAAATATCGGTTTATGGCTTGCAAGTATAGTAATTAATTGTCTTTCCTTTATAAAAAAGAATTGCACAACAAAAAAATAATAATAACTATATCAATTCTAAATAAAACATATAATGTAGGTATACTAAATGCTTAAGTACTATTAAAAAAATAATCAGACTATACTTTCTCAATTTTGTTCAAGTCGTAGCAAAGTTCAGTGGCAACTGTCTGATTTTCCTCTGACTCACTATCCGACGAGCCGTCAGAGTTAATATTATTCGATCGCTTTAAGCATATTACAGTTCTACCTGAATTCGAATCGAGAGTTGAACTTTTACTGGACGGTGGGTTTGAGTATTCTGATGTGTTTCCTTCATCCGATGCATTCACCTCGCGCTGGAAAGGATGTAGCATGCTGCTTTTATATCGTGTGGAACGCCTTCCTGGATATATAGGCCTTCGCGCCACGCTATAATTACACAAACAGATTGTTTTTATTATTGTAAATGCAATTTACTTATTAGCATCGAACAAATTTATTATTGCATGCAGAATTAATGTTACCTTAGTTTTATAGTAGGATCTTTCACAATCCCAATTGCAAGCTTACTAATAATAAATGTTAAATTATAAAATAAGTTCGTTAACATTATAATGATGGGGTACCTTCTCCGCCTTAAGCTGGTGCTGTACTGGCCAACCTCTCCCTCCTCATCGCTAAAGCTATCGTTGGCAATGTCCTCAGCACTGTCTAGGCCGCGTCTATTATCCGAGCTCTTCCGCTTCAAGATAACATCGTCCAAGTCGTCCGATAAATTACCATTTTCTCGCAAATCCGAAAATAGATTCCCATTTGTGGCACTTATTATTTCCGACACCTCCGATACCTTCCTCCCTATTCTTTCTAAATTATCCTCATCACTATAATCCCTATTGGCTTGTGAGTTGCTATTTACTTCATCCGTTTGATCTAGCAGATCGGGTGTTGTGCTGCGAGAGTCTATTCGCGTAAATACCTGAATTTCTGCAACATATACATAATCAATTTAGTTAAACATCTTTGCAATATCGAAATGAAATTTACCAGGCGACGTGCTTTGTGCGATGTAATGTAGCTGAACACAATTCCCATTGCCGCTTTCCTCATCCGAGCCGAATTCGTGCAGAATCACCCGCTGGGAAGAGTGCAAGTGTTTCCCAAGATAATTGGGACTTACATCCGATTCGCTTATATCCATATAATCGGTCTGCGTTTCCGTGTCTACCAGCAGGTACGACTTTGCACTTGATCGGCGCGAACATCCGGAATTTCGAGGCGAACCTGAATTCGTGCGGTGATGGCGTTTCCGCGGTTTTTCTCTCGCCGACAAATTCAGCGTTGACTCCGGATGATTAACGGAGTTTAACTGTGTGTATAATGGTGACTTTGCGCCAGCCTGAAAAATAAAAATGTAATGTTTATTATGTAATAATTCAGTGTCTTAGAATTGAGCATTTATTTTTAGTGACAAATTGCACTTATGTTTATAGTTGATAAGCCTAATTCGAGTATGATAAATACAATAGTGCAAATTGTTATTGAAAGTTTTTAAGAAATGTTATTTTAAAGATCTTAAGCCTTAAGGTTAACATACAAAAAATCGTACTTTATATGTTTTTTGCCATTTATTGAACTCTGTCGAATACACAATCAATAAAAATTCTTTAAAACATCTAAATCAATTAGTTACTTTCTTTAACATTCTCTATTTTCCAAAAAATGTATCTCTTCCCTGTGTAACAATATCTAAACTTCATAATTAATAGAATTCCCAAAAGTAGACTGATAGTATCGTAAAGCAGACTAATGTAAAATTTATAAAAATCATGACAGGCATCTCAATTAAATTTTTCAAAATTGTATTTATTTGATATTTAATTAAAGGATTTCAAATAATTTAAATTCAATAAATAACCAAAAACGATAAAAGTAATGTTTTTTATGTCTATAAGATTTGTATGGTATCTATTAGGTAGTAGTTCTATTACAAAGAAAAAGGTATGTTAATGAGCATATTGAGTCCAACATCTTTAGATGGCAATTTCTCAAAAACGCGATCTCACTTCAAAAATAGTTTTCACCAGTGCATTACTCTATATAAGTGAAATTTGTCACATATTGCAACGGATACTTACAATCTGTGGACTATCCGGACTGGTTAAGCTGCGCTCCGGACTGGTCGGTGTTGTACTATTTTGACTGCACCGTCGCTTCTCCAGCTTCTTAATGAACGGCTGGATTAGTCTTCGTTTTGCCTGCATTTCACGCTTCCGTCCTTCCTGCTTCTGTTGGTCCAAGTAAAGTAATACACCGGTTAATTCGTAGTATAATTGATTTAATCTTTCCAGTTTTCGGTCATATAACACTTTAATATCACGTATGTGCTTTAACTCATTTTCACGCTTCTTAATTAATTGCTCCTCTTGTAGTACAAATTTCTTTTTACGCTTTTGCAGTTGCGTTTTGAATTGCGTTATTTGAGAACGAATTTCCTCCTGCCACGTTTCTTGCGTCTTAAAGAATTGCTCCTCTTTAAACTTGCTAAGTATCTCAACAGAAGCGATTTCCAGGTGATTACATATAAGCTTAAACGATGGCCGATCCTTTGGATTATACTTCCAGCACATTTGCATAATGAGCTTAAAGCCTTCGGGACAACTCTTTGGAATCGGTGGATGTAATTTGCCGCAACCGACCATATACATTATGGCACTTTGCTCCATATCTTTATAAGGCGTTTCGCACGTTAACAACTCCCATAAAACGACGCCAAACGACCATATGTCAACCTTTTCCGAACATGTGGATTCTTGTATTGCTTCGGGAGCCATCCATGCAACTGTACCGGCGAAACTCATCTTTGTACTCACTTCGTTCCACGTGCGCGATGTGCCAAAATCGCTTATCTTCACTATTTCATTTTCACCAATTAGCACACTGAAATGATTACATAAATTAAATATTATTGTTTGTTTTTTTATTTTTGGATTATATAATATAAACAGTAAAATTTTTAGTGGATTATTTGTATTACCCCAGTATTCATAGATTGATACAGAATAATATGATGCCTTTTAAGAGATATTAAATATTTTCTTAATATTGTGTATTTAATGCACTTAATAATAAGTTTGCACATATATTTGATAACCTGAGAAAGTAAGTAATAATATGTTTGAGTTTATCAAAAGAGAATACAATGTAATTACCTTAAAAAATTATTACTTATAGAGCGTTCGCTAAATACATTTAGATTTTTTCACTCTACTTTAGATAACTTCACGTATATACGAACGCTGACGAACTTAGTCAGCTCGTCGAAGAAACTCGATTATAAATACACTATACATTTTAAAATTAATATAATTCTTTGTTTTATTAATTAAGTAATAGTTATTTTAATATGAAATTTATTAGATTAATAAATCATGGAACGTTCGTAAGTGTTCGTATACATCTGAAGTTATCTGCAGTCACGTGACAAAAAATCTAGATGCTCTATGTATGTAGATGTATTTACCGAACGCACTATTAAATTGAATTGTCCGTATGTGTATGACGACCCTAAAATGTCTTATCTCAACGCTTCAATGCTACTAAATAATGAACTGAATATACGAATAATGGATAACTTACTTTGGGCTTTTAAGATCTCGATGAATAATTCGATGGGAATGCAAATATTGCATACCACTGGCAATCTGCTTCGACCAAACCACAACTCTGGCAGGTGTTATGGATTTGTCTTGGTTTTTGAGTAAATCATAGAGTGGTCCATGTGCGCAATACTCCATCACAATGCAATAGCATGGCGGTTGCGTGCAAACGCCTTTAAACTTGACGATATTCGGATGGTTCAACTTCTTCAAATTCTTAATATCAGTTTCTTTAATATCTTGTACTTTCTTCACCGCCACCGCGTCGTTGTTGTACTTGCCGTAGAAGACGATGCCCTGCCCGCCGCAACCCAACCATTTTAAATCCGTAATTTGTTCGAAAGGTATTTCCCAATCATCTTAAATTGTCAATTATAGTTAATAAAATAATTTGTTTGCCAGTAAAAGCACCAGGTAGGTCTCATAAAATTAAATTTAATAAATATCGACGCGTTTCGACTGTTAAGTCATCATCAGGCAGGATAGAAGTTAAGATACTTAACCTCCAATCTAAGACAGGTAAGAAAACAAAACAAGAATTGAAAAAAATTAAATTAGCGGCTTAGTTTACGTTAATAGTGTAATAAAACGCGGGTTGCTTACATCTTCTTGCTTATTCATGAGCTTATTGTCTGAATTTAGCACTCTTTTAATTTCCGGACCTTTGGATAAATTTCATTTTGTGAGACATACCTTGTGTCTTCAATTTAGATTTAAATTGTCAATATAGTTAATAAAATAGTTTGCCAGCTCTTAGTGAGCCATGATATGGAAATCTAAAGTAAAAAAAATAAGGTAGGTCTCACAAAAGTAAATTTATTAACTATCGACGCGTTTCTACAGTTAAGTCATCACAAGGACAGAAGTAAAGATTCCTTAAACCAGAGGTCGCCAAAGTGGTCTATATAGACCCCCAGGGGTCTATTTGACCAAGACGGGGGGTCGATGAGAGCCCGGGGGGTCGATTGGGGGTCGAAGGAATATCAACTCTTAATATGCAAATCCCACATAACGAATTGCGTATGTAAAAATTTTTAATGGTCAAAATACAGTAATCCCTGTGAAAATCCGCGAAGTAGGGACGCTATATTTATTTATTCACGTTCACACGCAGCTCACGTCCCGGTGCAAGCACAGCATTTCCTCAAGAACCCACAAACAAATTCAAAACTAAAAAATATACTATAAATCGTATAAAGTAAACAAAAGATTAGACTATTTATTTAAACGAAGCAAAATATTAAAATGTGAAAAATATAAACACTCTTGACGAAAGTTTATTGAAAATTACTGTATATGTATACAGAAAATTATTTTTATGGGAGTCAATGGAAATTTCGAAAAATTATATAGGGGTCGACGATCAAAAAAGTTTGGCGACCCTTGCCTTAAACTATAATTTATATGTAAATTTAAAAAGAGTGGTGGATAAAAGTGTTATGACAGGTAAGAAAACAAAACAAAAATTAAAATCATTAGCTTATGGCCTAAATTGAGCGCTCTTAAGTCGTTTTCACCAAATATTTATTTATCGGTAGCAAAATTAGTTTTATTTGTAATAATTTTGTGTGACAATTCACATAAATTCTATGAAACAACTCAAAAATTGATAAAAAGATGTGCAAATTGAAATATAACTTCAAAAACGTCAAGTTCGTATGATTTTTATCCTGTTTTGTATTTTTAAGTCTTTATAGTATTTTTAGCGTTGCTATATGAAAATTTAAAAGAAAAGGGCACGAAACAATGCTCAATCATTAACTTATTGCCTGAATTGGGCGCTCTTTTAATTTTCAAAGCTTTGGATAAATTTCATTTTGTGAGACCTATCTCGTGTCTTTACTTTAGATTTAAATTGTCAATTATAGTTAATGTTTCAATTGTCCAATAATGATGTAAATTAAATTTAATTTAATTACCTTGATTTCCCTTTATTTCATTGGCACCTGCCTTGCCAATGATGGATAAAACAGGCCGCAGACATCCGAAAATACCATCCATCCAGCCTTGCTTCAGCGCATAGCCTGATTGTGCCGTGTCCGGTGAGCTATCATTGCTCGCCTCTTGCATGTTAATTGCCACCAAGTTCGGATCAACAGCACCCTGATGTATGCTCAACTGGCTCAGTTCGTCCTGAATGCACAACATGCTGCAAAAAAAAACAAAATAAAGAATTAATTTTATCATCTGAATTAGTGTTATTGTACAATACACGTTTAACTTTCCGCTCGATATTTTTATATCAATTTAATCGTTAATTCCCAGCCTGCCATTGTTTGTACGTTCAAAATGAATTTATTTAAAGCATTAAAAAAGGAAATGGAATGAATTTTGCAAAAGGCAAATCTCACTTTTTCATCACAACAACAGCAACGCATATTTGTGTTTGATAGTATGTGTATGTATGCATTATAGATTAGAAACTATACCAATGCACGTTTCTATTTATTACCATTATTATGACACAATATGCAGCAAGCTGAATTAAAAGAAATTGTTGTTGAAAACGCTTGCATTAACGCTAATTACAATAATAATCAGTAATGAAACAAAGAACGAATCGCGATGCAAAACCTTTGTTGGTGGTTGTATATGTATGATATTTATTATCCAATGCATTTATGACAAATTATTTCTCCAGGTGTGCAAAAACAATATATTTTACTTATTTACAAAGCATAATTTATATATATATATATATATATAAGTGATAATACGTTATCAATAATAAGCGTTATAATTAGCCAGGCTCACGTGATAATATTAAAACGGTTTTATGACTGCTATCAGCTAAACTAACCCTTGTATTTCATCGTGTTCGAGCACTAAAAAGTCCTCCTTTTTGCGCATAACACTCTCTAAATTAACGATCACCATATTTCTAGCTGTGTGTATGTGTGTGTGTGGATCGTGTGACTGACTACCACATCATATCACTGACGTACTGCCTATACACTACTGATAAATAAATTGCCTCCCAACTCACATATACTATATATATACCTATATGCTTTATTATCATCACGCTTTTCATAATTTCAACATGGAAATTAAACGCACACCGCAAAAATGCTCTCCTCCAGCATCGCGCTCAAGGTTTTTAAAAAATTATGTAAGGTGGAAAAATATGCATATTCGCGAACGAAACCAGTTTCGTGAATGCAGCAAACCGCAGCGCACACAGCATCTATTTTTTAATTATGACGCCAAATAGACACGATACGGTTAAGTATGTTGCATACATTTGTCCAATATTGTTCTTTGGCTGATAGTATACGATGGCACGTTGCGGCGCTCTCATGTGACGAAATATCGCTGATTGTAATTCAATATCGATAATGCGCCTGGCCTGGTATATCTAGAAAATAATATTGAAAAGTTTTTGTTTTCATTGTAATTGTTTTATCCAGTCTTATCACGTAGCTATCTACATATAATACATAAATAGTCTTGAATGGATTTTATTTGTTTTTTTGTTGCTGCTATATCGCTTCGAAAAAATTTAAGAAACCAATAATAGTCACATGAATAAAATCAGTAATATTAATTTCTTTTGTAAATAGAGGGCTAAAAGTATCTCACCCTATAAGGCCTTCGAACTTAAAACCCTGAGATTAAAAGATTCGCGCTCTTTTGAATTGACAATCACATTAGCTGTCAAAGTGACAGATAGAAATTATGAAATCTCAAATTTGAAACATTTTTTGCTCTATTTTTGTACTTTTAATCTGTTTTCATTAAAAATTTGTTATCTATCGCAAAATTATAGCCTGTTCTAGCAATTTTATGTGAAAAATTAACATAAATTGAATGAAATAATATAAAAGTTGATAAAAATTATTGGAAAATTTAAATATAACCTCAAAAACGTTACATATCTGCAATGTTTGCTATTTTGTTAAGCAGTTTGCAACAAAGATTCTGTATATATCGCAAAAGTAGACTATTTTAGTTGTATTTGAGAATATTACGGAAATTTATTAAACAGCTAAAAAAAATAATGAGAAAACGTCAAGTTTGTAAAATTTCACGTTTTTTATATTGTTAAGTCATTTTCACCAAATACCTGTAGCAAAATTAATTTTTTTGTAATGATTTTGTGTGATAATTCACGTAAATTGCATGAAACAACTTAAACATTGATAAAAAGATGTGCAAATTGAAATATAACCTCAAAAACGTCAAGTTCGTATAATTTTTACTCTTTTTTTGTATCTTTAAGGCTTCTTAAGTCTTTATAGTGTTTTT
>JARJDW010010079.1:0-13917 GCA_030264715.1 Adinopsis sp. GC000173
CAGTCTTGCGATAACACATCCAATATTGGCCAGGCATCAACAGCCACTTCGAATATTGGCCGGTCAATGTAGCATATACACTATCCAACTCCAGTACATCGGGTATTGGCCACAAACCCTGGCCACTTCGCGTATTGGCCGGCCAGTTCGCGAAGTGGCTAAACTTTGGACTTTGGCCGTAACATATACAATTATAGGCAGTAAACGTGCAATATCACCTCTTTGGAGCGAAACTGCTTCGGTGCTGATAGATTCTTCCCGTCATTGTTGCCTAGATGGTTGTAGCTGACAATGCTGACCGGCTTAATTCCAGCGCTGACGAGAAAATCAACCAGCACACTTTTCAGCTTGGTTTGCCCGGACTTGAAGTCGTCGCCAGCGATGAAAACGCCTTCATGTTCGGCGTATTCAATAATACCTGGCACGAACGTATTCTGCGGCGAACCATTAATGTAAACACACTGAAATTTGATGCGCATTAATTATTATTTGTTTGATATTAATGTTTAATGGTGTAATCTTACATGGCATTTAATTGCTGCGTATGCAAACATAGTGGATGGTGATATTTCTGAATGATTCGCGGCGATGGCTGCATTTAAATTGGCAAATGTATCATTAATGCCTGGTATGATATCGCTGAAGCGCTCCGTGTTTGCTGTCCATAGAATAATCACGCGATGAACACCCGAAGTCGCTTTGAATTCTTGGATGTCGTTGCAGATGCGTTCGATCTGCTCCAGTTTGCTTCCATGCAGCACGTTATTGGCTCTATCGGCCTTAAATATATCAACTTGGCTTGTGCACAAGCAACGACGCTATTAATTGTCTAGTATAATGTGTATTTACCTGATTGGATGCAATGAAATCAAGATCGTAGATCGACGGGCGCGGTTTCATCACGCACAGATCTTTGGCGAGCTGCTGCTGAAGGAGCGGTTCGAGCACTTGGGCACGCTTGCACGCATCGGCGATGTTTAGATTCGATATGTCCCAACCGTCGACGATTATGTCGTCGGGATTGAGCATCGGCAGCACCTCGTTGAGCGGTATATAGACATCTTTGCCATCATTGCCTACGCCTAGTTTCATTGTTGATGTTTGCGTTATTGAGCCAAACCTTACAACAAAAACAAATTACTAAAACGTATGAACTTTGTTAATTATATGGTGTCAAATTAATTTTAAGCAAATTAAACTATTTTTGGAATTTATTTATGTAGTAAAATATGAATTAAAGAAGTTAGCAGGTTGTAGGCCAGTTTTTGGTAAATTAAATAAATACTGTTAAAATCTTAGCTTAGATATGATAATGAGCTGTCAATGCTTATTAATCCAACCAAAGACTATAATTCTACTCGATAAAAGTGTCAAAATAGCATAATTGTATGTTAATTACCAGTTTGCAAACTGCATGCCCTTCTTGGTGTCCCATGACAGTTTGAATTTATTCGCGAGCAGCGCGGCGGTGAGCGTACTGCCATTATTACCACCCCATCCAACCAGCATCAATCCAACTTTCGGCACATTGCGCTCGGTGCGAATTTCCAACGAGTGCGTATGCGGTATCGCCTAATAATATCATTGAAATCGAATTAAAAATGTATGTCAGCAGATCAAATGTTCGCATTATTGATTTTCCCTATATACGTATTCTAGAACAGCGAGTAGAGAATCTCGTATCGAGTGTGAAAATCAACCATTGCACACACAAACACATACACGTTATATAAATAGTTTTGATTTGATATAAATAAAATCACTTACCACGTATTTGTTAGTTGATCGTTCAACTTTTGTCGTTTGATATTCGTAGCGGGCGTCGATGAATTCGTCGGTGTAATGCACTTTTCGACTATCTACAAAAATTTCCATGACTCGCACTATGCTATACTGCTGATAGATTACTGGTACATAGAAATATAAAAGATATATTAATAATTAATCTGTGTTTGTTGTTTCGTCACCGTTTATTGTTATGTGACTCGGTCAACTTTTTTGCTCTGGCCTGTTTTCGCACTGAACGGGACTGTTTAAACCGATCCCCACCTCACCTAACCAGGATATCCCAATGTTAAGGTCACGTTTCTAAGTGGGGAATGATAAGATAATAAAATATTTTGTTTGCCATCACTTGGTGAGTCATGTCTTAATATGAAAATTTAATAAAAACACTTGGTAGGTCTCACAATATTAGTATTTATTACAAAATTATCGACCCGTTTCGACTAAATAGTCATCATCAGGAATGTCAAAATAACCTTAACTACACTAATATACTATTTATAAAACAATATGACAAAATATGACAGAATCAAAAACAAATCATAAAAAATTGGAACATAGGATTAAAAGAACAAATTAATAAACGGCGAATCACTTAGATCTTCCTGTTCATTCATTAATTTTAAACCTGACTTTATTTTATTAAATTTTCATATTAAAACATGGCTCACCAAGTGATGGCAAACAAAATATTTTATTATAGAAGATGAATTATTTAATATTGAAACCAACAAGTTTTATATTTATTGCAACATGATTTTCCAGAAATGCAAGTGTTGAGTAAAAACTGTTAATGCCAGTAATTAACAGTATTGGGATGCAAAAAAGCTTGTGATAGAATTAATTGTATAAAAATGATTAATAAATTAGAATATCTTGTAGTATTAGTTGAATCTTGTGGGAATTGTAATTAGATTTTTTTATAAATGTGCAAATAAAACAGTTTTTTGCAATAAATATAAGAGCAAATTAAGTTTAAACTATTTTATATAACGTTTGCAATATCGAACCAAAACATTTTGGTAAAAAGTGTTTGTTTTACTTCTTGAAAAAAAAACTTTTTAATCCTGTACAATGTCCATTTTAATATTTCCCGAAAATGAAACCTAAAGATATGGGAGGGCTAGTAAAAACTGCATTTTTGAAATTAAGTCGCCCATGGCAAATTTTTCGAAGAAATTGTATTATTGTTATGAATGGCTTCATAGAACCATACGTTTGGATTATCCTCAGTACACACCTTTTTTGTGGAAGTTCATGCAGAATTTGCTTTTCTTCCATGTTCTTTAAAGTTGATGCTAGCAAAAAATTCAGGTTTACCTTTATTAATGACACTCTTCAAGGAAAAATTATCTAAAAAAACACTGCTTTGATTTTAGCGATTATTTAAAAGTATTGCTTATCCAAAAGCATTTTTTTTCTTTTAATAAATAACACTTTCAGCATAATAGATTTTTATTAGAATTAAAATTCGAAATTACAAAAGTTATCAGCAACTCATTAAATGGTTAAAGAATTTATTGTTTATAACGTTGATTAAAAAACCCAATTATTAGTGAACGATTATTTTAGCAAATATACCCATAAAATAATGTTTTTATTATTATTGTTGATAAACGTTTCACATTCTTTTAAGCAATTTAAGCATTGTTACCACTGTTTCGAAGAAAATACTTTCCCATGCAAATTCGCAACAACTACGAACAAAAAAAAAAAAATAAGAAAAATAAAATAAAATTACCATTGTAAATTCATTAATGATAATAATTAGATTCGCTGATAAATTCTTCATGCGGCCGAATATGTAAATTCGCAAAAATAATTGCGACCAATTTGAGGAATTTAAATGTCACTGCTCGGATGTACATGTACACGTACGACCACGTATGAACGCGCATTTTTCGAAATTGCATGCGTTGCCTTCTCCTCGTATAAAACGCTGCATTACACGCAATATATTAATAATTACATCTTGGTAAATAAAAAGGCCTAAAAATAGATGTTGGTACTACTACTACTCGGACATGTAGAAAAATCAATGGAGGAATTTCATCGTGGTCGTTGTTGTTTTTTTTTTAACGAACTGGTTTTTTTATTGCACTTATAAAGAAATGTTCTTACTATGTGTATGTAAGTAATAGACGGTAGCTATAAATTAGTGCGATCTGAATGGAAGGAAATATGCAACGTTCAAACTGGTCCAGAATGCGCACGAGAGGAAAATAAGAACAAATCACATCTTCCACATGAATTAAGATATATATTCAGTATCGATTGTTAAAATTCGATTTATTGCTAAATTGTTAATAATATTTTATCTGTAATTTAATAGCCATATGCTGATTACTTGTATGTGGATACAATTATTGAGCAAAGAATTTCATTTACCAAGTCGCTAAAAATGTTTACAGCGAATCGACTTTATTAAAAACATGAAGTACCAGGCATTCAGAATCGGCAAAGGTGGGTTAGAAGAATTGTCTTGCTCTAGCCTGCCATCAATGACTTCAATTGAAGCTAACAAAAAAATCGATGTTTAAAGTCGTAAATTCGGCATAGAATATCTCCTCCTCATTTTAAACGAATTTCTAGTTAAATACTTAGTTAATATTATATAATAATAGGTGAAAATAAGAATTCGTGGCCAGTATTAAATTCGATTAAAGAAATATTATTTAAAAAAGAGCTTATTTTGATAAATATTTTGTGTTTTATGAGACAATTATCTAATTAGATTAATAAAGCGATGCGTAAAACAATCAACATTGACTCTGTGCGTTACGAAATTCGTGTGTAAGCCCACAACAATTCATCCAAAAATAGCTGTTTACAGGAAATTTAATAATGATTAAAGAGCGAGATGATTAATTCCTTGGTTAATTAATGTATTAATAAATCTAAATGTAGGTTAAGTGAAGTTACTTTCAAGGTTGTTGGAATGAAATGCATGATGCATACGATGATACGAGAGGAGTCGATGTTGTATCATCATCAATGATTTGTAAAAAAACATTTTATTTAACTCTTTATGAATTATTGTATTTAATATAACAAGTTGGAATATTTAAATTCACTAAAATTATCATTTATTTTACTTTTATAAAATTTTAATGTAGTTAAAGTACTTTTTGATCTTCAATCATCATCAGAACTGGCTAAATTTTACTATAAATGAGATTTATATAATATTAGTTCAACTACTTTGTTTATTTATCGGTAAAATACATGAGAGGAAACTAATTTATAGAAAAATAAGTGCAACTTGCTGTTTTAAAGTTCACTTAATCTCAAATGCTTCCAAAAGAGCCAACCAATTACTTTTTACTTATTAATCGGTAGAAATTTTGTTGCTGTTACTTGGTACACCATAATTGTAATATTTATTAAGAAATAGTCTTCATTTTAAGTTTAAATTTAACCCTAATAATACAATCTTTGTAATAAATCCTTCTTTACTATGCATGAAGTCATACATTGTTTATAAATGCAATTCCTTTAACTTGCGCAGAAAATGCAAAAAAGTGTTGAACACGGACACTAACTATTATCAGATATTTATTTACTAGAAATTTCCTATATATTATATTATGAAGCAGCAGCACGTGACTCATCGCCGTGGTTAGTCACAAGGCTGGGGGAAAAATCACAACTATGCATCGAAATGAGAAAAAAACTGGCGTCATGTTTTCATCATTTAATAAATAAATGCATTCCTCATAGATAAAAGTATTTCAAGGCTGCGGTATACAAGTGTTTGATTAATTATTTTAAAGAGCGCTTTGTAGTTTTTTTCGAACATAGCAGAATGTCAGCGAGTTTATCGCGTTTTGCTCGTTATGTAAAACAGCAACGTGCAAAAATAGTTTTAATCGCGGCAATTAAATATCAATAAATAATTCTCATTTAACTTCCACCGAAATCAATTAAATTATTACAGTCGCAGGTTGCGTAATCGATTGTGCAATTCACACGCATGTAAATATTGATTCACATACTTAGTTTTTCTAATAAGTATCAAACAGCGACCAAAAAAAAAAAAATGTTTGATTTGTGAGTTATGAGCCGGCGCTATCAGTTTAATTGCTTTCATATCTACACAAGGGTTACTTATTTACCAGGCATTAGCGTTGTTGTTAGTCATCATCACCAAATTACATAACCTTCATAAATTCTATAAACATTTTTTGCTGTTTAGGTAAAAATCACTCTATTTTCTAACAAGTTTAATGAATTTGGTGGAAAATGTCAACGATCAAAGAAAAATTGGAAGAAAGTCGTAAAAATTACTAAAAATTGCTAGAAACTTTTCGAACCACCAACATAATTTTACAAATTCTATATATTGGTCTACCGGAAAGTTGTGTCTGTTTGAGAAATAAAAAAAAGTGTAATAAATCAGTTAATACAATTTTTTTAAACAATAATTAGTGCTATCTATTGTATTCTTACTGTACATTATTTCGCACTATTTTTTTAATAGCAAACTTTTATTTAAACCGTATTTAACTTAATGATGCTGGGGGTTGGAAACCCACACATTTACATTTTTAAAATGCTTTTTTTGATAAATTCTACATTTAAACTAATACAAAATATTACATAATCAATAAAAAATCATTTACAAGCTAGTATTGTCAAATAGTAAGCTCTTAAAGTGCGGAGTTGAGGCAAAGTCTATTCTAAACATGTAAATTAGCCTAAAAAAGTAAAAAACAATATAAAATCTATATTTAAAAATCGGAATTATGCTTGCAAGAAGTCTTAAATACGGATAAACACTATAGTGTAAAATAAATATTAATAAAGATCAAGAGAAAAAATGTTTTTGCTGCATACTATAAACGGACAAAACTTTCCGGTAGACCTAATATTTAATAATAAACACTTTTTGCATTTTCTGCGCAACTACTCAATGGAATTTTTATGAATTACATTCATAAAACAATGTACCTACAATATGTTGTATGACTTCATGCATAGTAAAGAAGGATATTTGTTACAAGTGTTGTATTACATAGTAATTCTTTTAATGAGTGATTATGTAAAAGTAATGTTTTCGTTATTCGAGTCAAAATTGAGATTAATTGATATTTAATCAACAAATTAATAAATTACAGGCACAAATATAAATGGCAACTGCACGTTTTATTTCAAATTTAGATAATTCATATTCAATTTATGTATTTTGCATGGAAATCATTACTAATTTAATTGGAAAATGGGAAAGTATTACACAAAAAAATGTGAGATTTCACATTCGCTGCACTATATTGTAGCGTGTTAACGTTTTTCTTTTATATTATACTAACATATAACGATTGCTTTTTGCGCTTTTATAGATCTTCGTGGAAATGGTTGCTATTTTATTTATAACAAACTACCGTATGTGGAAAATTCCAATTAGAAGCATTCGTATTTGCCATTTTTTTGCTGAATCTTAATATTGTTGTGTATTTTTAATGAATTTCATTAAAAATCCGTATTATTGGCATATGAGTGTTTTGTTCCTTTTTATAGCACACAGTAGTGTGTTTAGAAAATGTTTCAATTAAATAATTGAACGAGGGAAACATTCGTCTGAGTCAGTTATCAGTTAATTACCAATAAATGTTATTATATCTTTACTGTTAGAAATTACAGTGTTAGTTTTATGAAATATAAATGAAAACTTTAAAGTCGATATACTATGTGTAATGGTCACATCTAAGAAAATAATTGTTGTAATAGAAATTATGTTTCTAAATTGGAGGATTATACAAATAGGTTATATGTTTTAGATTAGAACTTTTACACTGTGCAATTTAATTTTGTTTTTCAAATCATTTTTAAAATACTGGCATGAGGAAGCAATCAACTACTTAAATTTTTTATCATAAATGGATAACTTTGCACCTAATTGCTTTTCAAAAAGATATTGCTACTTATAAGCATTTTCTATATCCGGAACGTGTCGTGAAACTTACTTCATATCAGAGTCCTGCATAGAGAGAAATATGAGTACCCGGCCCGGCCCGGCCCGAGTGGTTAGAGGCCCGGTTCGAGCCCGACTTCGAAAATAATCCGAAAAATAAAGCCCGGCCCGGCCCGGCCCGGATCAATTAGTAATCAAATTTCTTTTATTTAGTTTTATTCTTAAAATTGAAATTGAATTTAGTACTCGTACTCACAATTTGAATTGTACTTTTTATCACTTACGTTTCAATTATAGTTTTTATTTATAAAAAATTTTCGTCTGGCCCGGCCCGGCCCGGCCCGATATCGATTTAATAAATCGTAAAAAGCCCGGCCCAGCCCGGAGCCCGTCGGGCTTCGGGCCGCCCGTGCAGGACTCTGCTTCATATAAAGTACCTATACGTTCATTCATGTTTCAAAATACATCTTCTTCGCATGAGCGTAACACTCTTTTTAATGTTGTTACAACATAGCTGATAATGTAACGGCAAATGTGTTGATATATATATATGTATGCGCATAACCAAAGAATGTATATTTGCTGAAGATGTTTAAGACTGCCAGATATGCTATCTTGTCTGCTTGTTGCAGAAACATTCAACAAAATCAAATACAATACTTACTTCTAGCTAAAAAACCAGCGTGGGAATTTAAAAATATGAAAATATGAGGAGAAGCAAGTACGATATAGGCGATTGTTCATTGATCATATTTAGACGACACAAATAACGTCTTAATTAAACAAACTAGAAGAAATGTATTTGTCGATCATTTAAAAAAATATTAAGAAATTTACATAACAAATGCAGAACTTTTGCAAAAATGTACAAATCTGGCTTTTTTTAGTTCGTGTTTCATCATAATGCCCCAAATTTGTGCATTATTAAATTAAATTTTGTCATTTGGTCCCGAAATATCAAAAAGATTGCCCACTCCTGGTATAAACTATTGCAGCAATCCAAAATGGTAGTATATACTAACGATTGGCAATTATTTTGCATTTATCTTACAAATATTTACAATTGTCAATCATCTTTGACGATTTTTTGAATTTCTCCATGTTTCAAAAAATATTAAGAAATTTTGTGATAAAAAAGGCGAAATTTACACATAACAAATGTAGAACTTTTACAAAAATGTACAAATCTGACATTTTTTTATTGCATGTTTCACCATAATGTCCAAAATTTGCATTATTACGCCCTAATTTTGGTCCACAATATCAAAAAGCTTCCATCGTTTGTTTGAATCCATCAATTAATTGATTGCGCTGAATTTGTAGAAAAATTCCCAGCCGCAGCTAATCCAATTTCGTTTAAAGAATTTGTGGGGTGTAGCTTCCAACGGAGTTCAAAGATGAACTCTCACATGAACGAGCACAATCTTTAAAGTGTGATAATTTAAATAGGAGACGGATTTATGACGTTCCTTTTAAATGATGCGTTGAAAGACGCTTGCTTGTTTTTTTTTCGCTGTCGCCTTCTTTCTCTCTTCCTCCTTCCACACGGTCGTCGTCGTCTTAAGCCTAATTAAGTCTCGTTTAATACTAATGGTAATAAAAAACGGTTCAAGTTTATGGCACAAGTTCACCCCATATGTTTGTTTTGAAATCTCGTGAAAAAAATCATTCACACTCGCACGTTGATTGAATACAAACGCGATTATTTACAGTTCGTGTGTGTGTGTGTTGAGTTTCATTTCTTTTTTTTTTCTTCTTTTTTTTTATTTTACATCGACTGAATAATAAATGATTGTTTTTGCATACATAAAATTCACAGCGTTGCAAAAACTGACAAATATAACATGTTTTTACCACTTTATATATAATACAAATTAGTTTATATTGTCGAGTTTCTTTTTTAGCGGTTTTCCATTCATATTTCAAACCAACGTCGTTGTTAATTCATTCATTTTTACGTGAAAATCTGTGGTAATCTGCAAAAACGGTATTTGAATATATTGTTAAATATTAAAAGTAGAGTTCAGAACAGAATAAAACTAAATTGTTCTTTTTTTAATCATGTTTTGATCATTTTGAGATCACTTAATAACTCTTTTGCAACTCGTTGTACACTAAGATCTAATTCAGTAGTAAATATTTTGCAATTTATTGTTATTAAAACAATTTATATTATATTTGAATAATATTTGGCTTACAAATTGTTTGGTAGACAAAAAACACATTTAATATTATCTTCGGGCTCACTTTGATGAAAAATAAAAGATCCATTATCACACAGGTCATAAAATGTGTTATAATATCAATTAACAATTATGCGTTTTGCCGTTAATGTTTATAACAAAATATATAAGTTTTTAATGAATTATAATTATTTTTGGTGCCAACTTTGTAAATATGTATATTTTGTGAATTAACTAAGAGTTTGTTTAATATTAAAATTATTTATCATTATTCAGCACGAGCTAGAAACAACAAAAAAATAAATTTATTTTTAGAGTAGACAATAAATGAAAAATTGATAAAAAAAGGTAATAAACACTTAAAAACATGATACTTTATACTCTCATGGAAGTGAAAT
The DNA here is from genome assembly GCA_030264715.1 of Adinopsis sp. GC000173. Taxonomy (NCBI): domain Eukaryota; kingdom Metazoa; phylum Arthropoda; class Insecta; order Coleoptera; family Staphylinidae; genus Adinopsis; species Adinopsis sp. GC000173. The sequence goes on from JARJDW010010079.1 coordinate 10,278, forward strand.
AACATTTTAATTAATTCAATGTTAAATAATTAATTAATTATTAAATATTATTAAGCAAAATTACCGAGTCGTATAATATGGTATGATGATCATCCTTGAAGAGTTCATTTTTGAGTGTTGTACTCTATACGATACTATGTCGCTGAATTGTTATCTAACGCAATACTTATTATGTAAATTGATCGTTTCATTATTTCGAAGAAATTGAAGAAAAATGTATAATTAGAATTTTCGAAAATGCGATGCCTGTCTGAATTCCAACGCGTCACCTTCTTCTCGCCGTGCCGTTAAAATATTGACGCGCGAGTATTAACGCCCAGGAATGCCTTTTTTTCTTCTTCTTCTTTTTCAATCTCTCCTTACGATATTTTCCTGTCAGTTAAGTAATGTAATAAAAACGCTGTATAACACGCGCACACACAAAAGAACAAAGGATTGAAGGACTTTTGGTCATTGGCATGCCACAGATAACAGTAATAAATGTCTTATCATTCCAATAATAACAATAACATCATTTTAATAACTTCATTGACAATCGTTAAGCTTAATTTGATGTGTAACTGACGGATTGTAAAAATCTGATTCATTTTTTTATTATTTGAGATTTCGTCTTATTGTTGGATGATGATTCAACTAACTTGAATATTGCCTGAATCATCCTAGACTCTAACTAACTAAAAAAACCAACCTCATGAATTCATTCGTTAATTGTTTTCGTTTTCACAATTACATCGCATTTAAAAGCTGATAATGTAAATTAACCATTATTATTACTGCCTACTTCCTTCCAAATTTCAATCACGTAACATTCTGTCAGCTTTACGTAAAGGAATTTTTATGCTGCTGGCTTTAGTACTAGCAGCATTATTAGCTTTTTATTTTTATTTAAATAATTACAATTCAGTGATAATTAATTCAAGTATAGTGTTGTTTAATTATTAATTAGGATATTGAATGAGAGAATGAAAGAATGAATGAAGGAATGGATAAAAAGTACACTTCCGTATTAACAACGTTGAAGGCAAAATAATACACTAAATTTTCATTGAATGAAAATTAATTTGCTGCGTGCAATCAACGACAAGAACAATAATGCTTTTATCAATTAAAAATGATTATACAGAAAAGTATCTGGTAGCTAGCAAACAATCAAAGTGTTTCAACTGTTATTCCTAACTGTAAATTTATCCTTGAATTTTCTTTTTACGAAGGCATGAAACATTTCGTATGAAACATTGTTTTATTATGACATCCAACTCCAAATTTAGCGAAAAGAGCATTATTTTATGAACGTCGCGACTAATTTAATTCATATTACTGTATCGCACAATCATTATTATTCCGTTGTTTCATTTGCTTCTTGCTTCTTCTTGCTTCTTCTTCTTCTTGGCGATTTTCTGCACTCTGCACTAGGAACGAAATGGAAAGCATCACCAGTGTAAATATAAACAGTGCTCGCTCGCTATTAATTAGTTGGCTGCTGCTGCTGCTGCTGCTACTTGGCAGATTTAAGAAAGTGGAATAAATTCATGTTAATTTCATTCTTATAAAATCCCATTACTGATTTGCTGCCTTATTTACCTTGCAACGGCAGAGAAACGATTATGTAATTTGTTCTATGTTCATTTGCATTGCTTCACGTCGGCTCGAATAATTTATGCACATAATGCATTTCAAATAGACGATGATGGTGAATCATCCATTCAGTTTACGTGTGATTTGAAAATGCGTGAATCAATTCATTGACTCATTTTTTTTCACCATCTACCGACTATTGGGTATGGTTAGCTTTTAGTGAATATCGAACAAAAAGTTAATTAGATAATCGTGTAAATATTTTTGAATAATCATTTGGTTTTTGTGTTAAAGAATGAATTATACTTAATTGTTAATTAGTCACCTTTTAGCAAATAACAAATAGCAAATGGAAAATAATGTGTGTCGCAATTACACTGAAATTAGATGTGTATCTCGTCCATTAGTTTATTGGATACACTATTCCTATAGAAATTAATAAATGTACTAATCAATTATCCAATTCGCGTTACTTTTTTTACATCAATTGCTAAAATTAATTAAATAATCAGATAAATAGATATTTTCGAATGATGATTGGTTGATGTCTGAGAGAACTATGTATACTCAATTGTTAACTAGTCAGCTAATTAAATTATGTGAATTCGATATATTTGTTTATATTTTTCCCAAAATTGCAAAATAAGGCCAATTTTTATGCGTTAAATTAATAAATAAAGAAGATGGTTTTTAATCCATTCATTTTTTCTTCTTTTATACTTGCTAATCACTTTCATTTGTAATTAGTATATCATTAATTTTTGAAAATAAATGTCTATTGTAACATTATAAAACTGATATTTCTTGTACTTACTACTACTACATAAAAAAAAAACGATAATTGCTGGATAATTTTCTAATCTAATAGCGGACAATCGTCTTTATGTTACGAGCGCAATTTCAATGTTAGAAAAATACGAGACAAATACTAGAATGACCACTTACCAAATCGATTAACGCAAACAACATAAAGAAATAACAAATAATACGTATTTAATACAGAGTGCACTAAATAATTAGATAAATTTTTGATTAATAAATTATTTTCGATATAAATAAGTTGATAAGAGGCAATCAGGTGGTTTGATATTAAATAAAATTCAAAAAATGCAAAAAGTGGGGAGGTTGTTTGATTTACAAAAACGTTTATATTGTAGTTTAATTAAAAATAATTGTAACAAATACAAATGCAATGAATTTCAAAAGATTCAGATTAATAAAGAAACATTTAAAAATGACGAAATAAACTAGAAATTTTAAATCTAATTCAATTGCTAAGATAACTGTAAATATTTCACAATTAAAAGAAATTTTATGCGTTAATTAATTGTTATAATTTAATCTACACCCAACAATATGAATAAAAAACGCATATTTGTAATCACCCCGCCACTCTGAGGGGTTAAACAGCAAATATGTGAGCTGTTAATATGTGAGTCACTGCAACATTTTTAACACGCAGATAATGAATTTCGTTGTTTATTTAAATCGTGTGTGGACGTAATTAAATTATCTAGAAAGTATGCAAATAGCCAGACATTTATTAACCAATTTTCGTTCGGTTTTCGCTTATTTTATTTTATATAAATAAAATAAAGATTGTGAGCATCTAAATGGTGTGAAGACCACACAACACTAATTATAACAATTATTAATATATGAAATAACTCCAACATCGCGATTTTATGCATGGAAAATCTAATTACGTATTGTTAATTTCTCTATGTATGCATGTGTTGCTTAATACGTCTTCATATAATTACACAAGCTCAGCAAGAATTTTTCTTGTCTGTCTTCGTGTTGGCATTGCATTAAACATCTGATATTTTCATTCACACTGCATAAATTATTCCACGAATCAATTCATTCAAATATTTTTACCTTCATTTTTTTTATTATATTTGAACAAATAATATTATAATACGAAAAACAAATAGAATTATGTAAAAAGGACCCCGCACAAAACACTGTGATTTTGGACCTCACTGAAATTTTCTGAAATTTTGATATGTTATAGTTTATGACCTCCTGAACAAATATTCCCCCGGTCAAAAAACTTTTAAAT
>JARJDW010010081.1:0-13101 GCA_030264715.1 Adinopsis sp. GC000173
TCAAGTAGATATTAACTAAAATTCTTCTTTTGCAATGAAACGCAAATTTATATCTGCTCTAATCTAATTAATTAATAAATCTACCAAAAGGAAGTAAACCATTTATACTCAACTACTTTAATAACTTATTAAAATTACATAATAAAAGCAAACGCATCTTCTTCTAATTAGCTGCATCATTACTCAACTTTAAATAAACCGAACTAGCGTCGTATTTAATTGCATAATATTATAAGAACAAAGAAAAAATATTATAATAATATAACAAGTTTCAGTTTTAAATTAAATTATGCAGTTGAAATTTATGATTGCAATCTCCGCGTATATTAATATTAATGATTTCGTTGTTGATTTGAAAACAGCAGCCAATCTGATAAGAAAAAAAATTAAAGAAAAATTACACGAAATATATATTATATATGGTAAAAGTGTAAGTGTATAATAAAATAATTCCTTTAAAATTACAATATTTATCTTCGCAAAAAGCTTTTAATTTCGGATTGTAGATTCAAAGTTTTAACTTAAATTTAAGTTTAAGCAATACATCTGCATGTTAATTTATCTTGACTTTGATGATGTTTCCTATTACAGGAGCAGATGTGAAAATTTACGAAGATCAAGATCTTACATATACTACATAAGAGAATTTTCTAATTAAAATAAATATTTCTCAGTGAATGCACAAATCCTGCAATGTGTGTGTTTGTTAATTTTTTTAATTAAATTCTAATGAGATATTCGAAAAACTTTAATTAAAAAAGTTTGACGCAATTTTATTATTTTCCAAAATAAAAAAAACTTATTTTATTCTGCATATTACGGCAGGCATTTGATAAGTAAACGCAAACAAAAAATCAATTGTTACATAATGCAAGGTATCAAGAATTTATACAATGGAGTAAGCTTTTATCAACAAACGTTTCATAAATATAATATAAACAATCTATTCATTTATACATATGTAGGTACACATTATTTATTATCCAGCTACATCACTTTGCTGAATGTATATTATTTATAAGATTATTTTTCTATTTTCAACTTATTAAATATACATGCTTTTTATTTAGGTATTTCACAGAATTAAATAAATATTTGATAAAATAAAATCACAACGTTTTGAATCGAAATAAATTATTGGAACGGCACTTTTTGTTTAAATAATTTCACAAATATAAAAGTTTTCTGAGGCTACATAATTACGTATTAAAGTAGAATTTTGGTTTGTCTACAAATAAGTCCAAAAAACCTTCTAGTAATTGTAACAGTACTCTGATAGCAAAAATTCTCTACTAAATTTATAAAATACAATAAAATGTTTAATTATTTTCTTATTTTTTAAGACATGTTGTTAAATTATATTTATTAATAGATTACTAAAAAATTAAAGTAGCATTGAATTTGGGTAATTTTAATTCTTATAAAGTGCAATTTTAAAATTTTTGTTGTAATGAAATAAGCAAAATTAATGCTGAACGCTGCTAAAAATTCAGCTAAAACAAAAGCGTGTGACATGTTCGGCAGCCGGTTTGGAAGTTATTTTAACGCTGCAGTCCAGTGAATGTAAGGTGTCGTTTCATTACTGTCGGTGAAACATGATTACATGCAGCCAACAAAAAACTATTAAAACAATGGGTTGGCATAGAAGAATCCACACCAAAAAAGTCAATTACGTTTTTCCCATTGAATTGTATGGTAAATATAAACAAATATGAATGAAATTTTTTGTGCTTTCCTCCAAAATATGCATCTAATAAAATATGATACATACACACGTATAAGAATATTAATTTTTTATTTTGAACTTGTTACTTTACAGAATAAAACCAATTTTTAGCAAAATTAAATCATAACATGTTGAGTGGAAATAAATTATAGAAAGGGCGCAATATTTCACAAATTTGAAACTTTTAGTTAGGACTAGTTACGTATTGAAGCAAAATGAAATAATTATTATACGTAGTTGGTTTTTTCACAAATCAGTTCAGAAAATCTGATCGAAACCATTCTGGTAACTGCAACAGCACTGATATCGGCAAAAATTTGCTACTGTATTTATAAAAAAAATGTTTAATACTGCATCTAGGATTGAATTTTATACAAATCAGTTCAGAAAGCAGTATGGAAATCATTCTGATATTTTTATTGAAACTAATAGCAGCCTAAATTAATAAAATAATAAATTAAAGCTTAATGTTTTTATTTTGGTTTTTAAGATATTTTTATTAATATTAATTATAGTAATGCATATATACGCCTTGAATTTGGTTAAATCTAATTTCAAGAAGGTGTAATTCGATGAAATTTTGAATAAATAATGCAAAACCAAAAAAAAAAAAACTAATGATAGATTTTTCTAACAAAAAAACACACGCATATTCACCTGCCCGCCCAAAACAACTATTAATAAATAATTTGCGGTGCGGTGCGTTGTTCTGTATTATTGATTAACTTTTTATTTTCATTGCCCGTTGAAATACAACACAATCTTTCTGCTAAATTTTATTTTCTTTATTTATTTGCTTATACGTACTGTATATATCTGTATATATTTTTAACAAAATTTAATTAATTATATGATAAGAAGGCGCTTTATTACCAATACTCTTTGTAAAAGCATAGCAAAGTCCTCTATATCATACAAACTTTATCACATTGCTTTACTCCTAGTTCTCTACTCTTTCTTTCAAAAGTTGCTGATTACATTTATCATGCCCCATTCTATTTTGCAGACGTAATAACACTTTTAAAAAATCAGGAATTTGAGGCTTTATACAAATTTGATGGGCCATTTAAAATTAAACTGATTTTTTTCTGCGCAATACTTATCATAAGCTTAACATTTTTTTATTATAACAAGAAAAATATTCAATTAGTTCTTAAAAATAGTGTAAAGAAAAAACTAACCAATGGATTCAAATATAACATTCAATAATAGTTTATATTTTTATCCGGTAGTGAATTTAAAATATTTATCACTTTATCATCCACATTATGTTACAATATTATTGTACATTGCTGTTAGCGGTAAGAATGTCATGTTTACATAACTACATGTAAATAACTAGGTATATAAATTTTTATTGTCTTTTAATTGATTATAATTCTGCGAATGACAAAAATCTAATATTTGAAATATCTAAGTATATAAATCTCGTATAAAAACGTAGTGATATTTAATTCGAATTCATTTTTTAAATAAAATCAAGAATTTAAGGCATAAATTTGATTGTACATTTAGAATTAAACTGATTTTTTCTTCGCAGTACTATTATAAGCTAAGCATTTTATTTATTATAACAAAAAATATTCAATTAGTTTTTAAAAGTTTCTTGAGAATAAAAAAACAACTGACTAATTAGTTCAAATATAACATTGAATCAAAGTTTATATTTTTATGCGGCAGTGAATTTAAAATATTTATCACTTTACCATCCACATTATGTTACAATGCAATATTATTTTACATTGCTGCTAGCGGTAAGAATAATATGTTTACATAACTACATGTAACTGACTATATATTTTTTTACTGTCTTTTAATTAATTATAATTCTGCGAATTATGAAAATCTAATATTTGAAATATGTAAATATATACATCTTGTATAGGAACGTATAGTGATGTTTAATTCGAATTCATTTTTTAATTAAAATCAAGAAATTGAGGCTTTATATAACTTTGATGATCCATTTAAAATTTAACTGAGTTTTTTTACGCAATACTACCATAAGCTCAACATTTTTTATTGTGACAAAAAATATTCAATTACTTTTTAAGAATTTCTTGAAAAGTGTAAAGTGTAAAGAAACAATTAACCATTGGTTCAAAAATAACATTCAATAATAGTTTATATTTTTGTTCGCCAGTGAATTTAAAATATTTATCACTTTATCATCCACATTATGTTACAATATTATTATACATTATTACGGTAAGAATGTCATGTTTACACAACTACATGTAAATAACTATATAAATTTTTATTGTCTTTTAATTGATTATAATTCTGCGAATTATGAAAATCTAATGTTTGAAACATCCAAATATATAAAAACCTAATGATATTTAATTCGAATTCATTTTTTAATTAAAACTTATTTTTTCTCTCGATGGCTGGAATTAATGTCGCATTTGTAGCGACTAACTACCAATTGATTTTTACTAAAATTTCTTTTAGCGCTGAATAAAACTAGTAGAGGTAGTTTTTAATGAGCATTGACAAAAATGAAGCACTTAAATACTCCATTGCAAATAATTAGCTGCACACTATGTGTAAAAGTTAAAAACGCAACAGAAGCAATTTAAAAAAGCTGCTTTACTAGTAGGACTAAGAAGCTAAATCATCAAAGTCAAGATAAATTAGTTTGGACGTAGCGAAAAGTTAAATCAGGTTAAAAGTTTAGATCCTCAAATTTTTGTGCATTGGAAAGACGTAACTTATGCAATTTCATAGCGATGAACTCAAAATTAACAAATTGGTTTATTCATCCACCTTATGCATATTTCCTGCAAATGATGATTCCTAGTCATTAATAATTTCCTTTCAATTTAAATAATTTATTTGAACTCGTCATGTGATGTTATTAGAAAGTGCTAATAAAACTAATTCTCGTTTGTATGTCGAAACTTCCACCATCCACTGAATCACCGAAGTGTAAATAAATTATTTGCTTCGCCTATAAATAAACAATTACTGTTGAAAAACATGTTTTAAATAAATAACGGTGGCAAAAATGATTAGGTACTACTCCATATTGGAATGATATATAAGACCGATAAAATTAATTTATTTCCAAACGTGATTTTGACACTTGGATTTTAGTGTAAAATTGTGCAAACCCTACCAACTTAGATTACGTCTTTAAATATTTAAATTCGAAATGGATTAAACTGCATACAATAAACACTAAGTTATTTTACATATTGGCAAACTTTCCATAAATTCCTAAAACGTGCTTAAATATGCAGCATAAAAGTGCTTAAATTAATTATTTAAAACCCTGCCTGACGTTGACGTTTAACTATTTGAAAAATAATTACTGGCGCAAATCGAATAAGCATTTAAATAAAAAATTTATTCACTAACAAATTGTTTATCTATTGCTAAAAACACATTTTTATAATAAGTAAGAACAATGAATTGAATTAATTATTCGAAAATATCTTTTAAGATTACTTATTTAAGACAAATCAATGTATTTTACAACAAAATAAATAAAGGAGTTTGCAATTAACAAATAATTACTGCACAAATGGTTTGATTTATCAGAAATTCTTGTAAAATAAAGCAATTTATGTTTACAATTTGAATCTGATGTCGAGCTTTTTATGCACAGATTTTTCCCATTCGTTTAAAATCCACTTGCGTTTAAACAGCGTGATTAAGATAAAAACTATTTAACTGCATTTTAATTCTAATGAATGATGGAAAATCGTTTCATAAATAAATTAAACGATTTATATCAAAACCTAGCTAAAAATTGAAAGAAAAAAACGCAATCTAATATAATATAGGAAAAAGGTGAAATGGAATTTTCACTCACCCCACAGATGCGTCTTATCGCTGGAACCTCAAAAAATAACGTCGACAAAAACAGTCTTTATCGTTGCCAAGTCTTGAAAATTATACAAAAATATTTACGTTATCCAAAAATCAAAAAATTGTACGTTATAGTATCACACTCACAGAAATTAAAAACAATCAAACGCAAAACTGTTCAATATTTATCGATTATTCATTATAATTGGAATTGTTATTAAAATACATGAATGCAGAGCAACCAATCAATAAATTTCCTTTGAAAAAAATAAATTCACATCATTTTTCCAGCTGTTATTAGCACAAATTCAACAATCATTACAACAACATTTGTGTATTAAATCAATACCGCAAAAAGGTAACGGTTTATTTCTTTATAAATACATATATATGCGAATGTAATTAGATACTTTGAAATTATTTTGGCGAATTTCGCGTAGGTATATAAAGAATGATTGTATATACTATATACACTGTTTCAGCACATACACACGTAACCACGATTGGGGGTTGCAGGTTGGTTGGCGGATGGATCGCGTGCACGCGTCGTTCGCACACTGAAAACGGCCCCAACTGCACGAGGGATGAAATACGAATGAGCAACTAGATCTAAACCAGGTTTTGTGTAATATAACAGCGCACTCTTACTAAATTTTACGGCGCGCGCGTGCGTCAATATTCATAATTTTATTTATTTATATTTAAATATTTTCATTTCAGCCAACACATTCTGGCAGCTTTTAACTAAAAAAAAAATATTTTCATAAATTGAATCGATTTTTATGGGTAGGTAGTACTTATGCTTCTTGTACATATTATTGAATTTCAGAGAGTCATTCAAAGTGTATAAAAATCATTTTCATATACAATTAACAAATAATATTAATAAAATATTGTAAACATTTAGACGGGAATTCTTAAGTCAAAATTAAAATGATGTTATCTATTTATACGTTTACAGTCAGTGGCCGATTTAGTATTAAGCGGTTGAGGCGACAGCCTCGGGCCCCACAAGTCTTCGACCCCAAATCATTCAAATGATGCATTTGTAATCGACAAATTTACGTCGATAATGTAGTTATATAAAAATTATAAAAAAATTTAAAATCTTTACAAAGTTTTAATTTCGTAATTTTTCCAGCATTTTTTCATTTAAATTCGTCAAACAGCGTTCTTTTTAATAATTTTGCATATAAATTTAAAACTCACCTACAAAAACACCAAAACAGTTTAAATTTGTTCAATATTGCGAATGTAAAAAGTGTTCTTCCACATTTTGTCAATCTAGATTCGTTAAACAATGTTCATTTTAATAATTTTGTATATAAATTCAAAACTCACCTACAAATACACAGAAAACAGTTAAAATTTGTTAAATATTGCGAATCCAAACAGTGTCCTTCCACATTTTATTAATTTAGATGTGTTAAACTAGGTTCTTTTTAATAATGTTGCCTATAAATTCAAAACTCACCTACAAAAACACAAAAAAACAGTTAAAATTTGTTAAATATTGCGAATCAAAAGAGTGTCCTTCCACATTTTGTCAGTAGTTATATTCAAAATTGAAGTGTTAAAATAATAATTCACCACGAGGAAGCAAAAAAATTCTAAATTTCAATTATTGTATGATACATTTAATTTTGTTTTTAAGAAAAAACCTGAAAGAAACGACAGCAATCAATAAAAATTCTTACGACAGTTAAAAAAATCTTTCCATTAAAATTAAATTCACTACTATATTCAGTACATATAGAACTCTAAGAACGGTCATAAATGATTCCATCTTAAAATGACAATAAATAATGTCGCGAATTGGTTAGTCAACATTTAAATAATCTATCGCACATGTATATAGTCTGTCTGGCCCTCTAAGCATGATCATAAATAAACCCATCTTCGTATGGCAATAAATAGTGCCTATTACCTATCAAATTTATTTATAAAATAACTGCATTGTTTACGTTCCTATAGGTAGTCCCAGACTCTCAGACTAATAAACTCGATATTAGGCTAATGTGCGGCATTGTCCTATTTATTAAGTACTACTTAAAGATAGGCTGATTTATGGTCGTTCTTAGAGTTTTGGGCGCACTATACTATATTTTATTCCTATGTTCAGCCCGAGTCCAAAATGTTAAAATGTTAACGTTAACAGAAATTAGGTTTGACATTTATTTAAGTAAATTGAATTTACTTTAGTGTTTTCGATTAAAGCCATTTAATTAATCCAACTAAAAAATAAATCTTTTGATATTTACCTGGCTTTAAAAGATATAGTTTGGACATTTTTTTAATTGCATCTTGCAAATCATTACCTTCATTATGATTTTCTATTTTAAACTTGCTTTCTGTATAGCCGTGTCGACATAAGAAAATATAATCCTAATAAACTCGGCAAATTATTATTTCTTAATTAATTTGTGATTAATATCGTGTCTTTTGCATGTACATATAAGATATGTAATATAAATGAAAAATCCAACCTTGTATTGCTGTGCAAAATATCCTATCCTTGTACAAACACAATAAATTAGACACGCATTAGTTTTAAAATCGTTAAATCAACACAGTTATTGAAAGCGTATCTTATTACGAAACCACCCTACAGTGTACTAATAATTTAGTGGTTGCGTCAAGTTATTATACTATTGCGTGTAATATGCGCATGTTTGACTCAACTTGTTGGTCCTGAGCGTCAAACGGGTTTAACTTTTTGCAAGATTCCAATGTCACTATCACGCACAAATCACGCACATATGACTCATCACTCGCACCTGTACGTACTTGAAGTAAACAATGTATTGCGTCTGCGCGCATCAACCCCCTGATAAGTACATTTATTTGAGTGATCCACTAAATTATTAGTACAATTCAAGGTGGTCTACTGACAAGACGCATTTTTAATAAATGTGCTACTTAATTTATTTATAATCATCCGAGTTTGTGCTTAATTTATTTGTGTTTACGATTGGTGAAGATAGATTATTTTTCAATACAATACAAAGGTAAGATTTTTAATTTACACTACATGTAGGTAAGTACCTAAATTCCCAATTGCCTATACATAAGATTCATTCCCAATCGCAATTCCGAACCCAATTTATAGAGGTACAAAATATTTTTTGCGTAGGTAATTGTTAATTTTTTAAATATTTAAAAAAAAACTAACATTTGTCGCCTTGCATCTCTAAAAAATAGAATAGAATATTTCCGGATTCGTTTACATCAAGAGAAAATCATCAACCAAGATTCAGCTAATAGCTTGTTCTAATTTAAGAAATATTTAATTGCAAGGATGTCACCGCCTGTTGAATTTAAAATAGATTTTTCTTTTAAACGTCAAGTTTGCTTTTATGTAAAGAATTAGTGCAGCTTGCTATTTTTATCCAAGTTGTAGTTTTATATAAAAAATAAATTCATATTGATAAATATAATTAGAATTAACTGATTAACGCAAAAACAAAACAAAGATCATTTTAAATTTATCAATTTAATGTAATGTTATGCATCTATAAATAATCTTTGTTAGAAAGTAAATACGACTTTTCTTGTTTGAAACTTTTACAAAGAATACTAAGTGGCAAAAAATCAAGTAAAAATACACATATTAAAAAAATAAAATAAAAAAGTTCTTAGTACATTACACTCAATTTAATTTTTGATTTGCTTAAACAAGATTATTAACAAAAACTCCAAAATGAAGCAAATAAACACAATAAAACAATACAAAATATAATAATCCACAAATATTTGATTAATTAATATTTTATAATTGACTGAATGGAATTCGTTATTCTATGGTCATTTATGAGAATAAAAATAAAATCTTTGAATAATATTTGTAATTTATGATTTGTGTGCATAATTTTAGTTTCGTAATGCAACATTTGGTGATATTAAGCACATTTGCACTTAATTAAAAGTTAGTGCTCTCCTGAACTCAATAACTCTCAAAGAGAATAAATATGAATTTACAAACTATGACAAATATCGTACTGATCAATTCAAATAAGAATTATTCAATTCTTACTTTAAATGCTAGAATATGTTAAGCAACGTGTATACCTACTTGCAACGTTATAATAGGAAAGTAATATTTATATGCAAATTGGTTGGCCCACAAACGTAGTAAGCTGCAAAATAATTATTATTTAATTTACCACATTTGCAGCTGTTGTATGAGTCGCCGAACTAATTTTACCACTTTTTTATCTTTGATTGAAAAATCAAACATTGGTACTTAAACTTCCATATTATTTTAGATATATAAAGGGTTTCAAATTGTTATAAGACTGACTCAGATATAATAAACCGGAATTATTTATATAATATTTATTTGTACACGATAAACAATTACACTTAGTTAAAAGTTAGTGCTCTCTTGAACTCAATAACTCTCAAAGAGAATATACTAGTATATGAATTTGTAAGCTATGTCAGGTATCGCACTAATCAAATCAAATACGAATTATTCAATGTTTACTTTAAAAAATGCTAAAGCATTGTAATACAATAATAATAATTCCTTGAAGAGTTGATATAGATATGTATATACCTACTTTTAAAGTTACGATAGGAAAATAATACTTATATGTAAATTGGTTGGCATTCCACAAACGTGACAATCTGCAAAATAATTATTATTCCATCACCAGCCATATTTTCCCACTTCCATTTTTTTTTAATTTTTTAACAATCAAATCATCAAACATTGATACTTACACTAATATTTTGCATTTACAAAGGGTTTCAAACACTTGCAATAATGATTCAAATATATATCGGCATTATTTTTATAAAATATATTTGTTATATATCTAATTATCTTCCTTATTATTTTCATATAAGATATATCGTTCGCATTCATTATTTGTGTCATTTTTTTAAATAATTTATATGGAGATGTAAATAAACCATTTTTCACGTATCTACTAGTACTGTCATCAAATTTATGCCCTTCCAAAGCAATTAGATAAACCCAGCTGGTAACGATCGATTTTGGATGGTATGGAGAATATTATAGTGTCATTAAGAACAATTTTTTGATTTAGAGCTAAATTTTTTAAAGCAAAGCAAGAATAGAACACTTTTTTCTGCAACGTTGTGTATTATTGGCATTTGACAATAGTACGTAGCGTTTAAGTTCATCGTCCAGGGTTTAAATAAATAAATAAATAAAATAATATGTGGAATAATGAGCCACGACACAACCACTTTAATTCTGCCATAAACGTATCAAAAATCAAGTATATATTATATTTTACCTCGTATATGTTTTAAATTATTTTCTCCCAACTTTTTATTACAATAAAAAAATGGCAAAGTCGCCAGGCACTTGTCCGTTTTCTTAACAAGATTCAACAATTGTATTTTTCGCGTTTTATATGAAAAAGTTTTCACCAGTCAAATAACAGTTTAATTGAAAAATAAGCAAAAACTGAATTATAACTAATATATCTGTAATAAATAATAAATGTTCAGACGTATAAATTACCTATATAATTTTAATCGCATTTCAAGGAGTTTCTGATGCCACACCTTGTAATGGTGTGGTTAAGAAATTTCCTTGCATGTAAATATGCACTCTCGTATTGTTTCATGTTATTATAGACAGAATTTCGATTTTCTATTGCAATTAATTCTGCCTCATGTCTTGTAATAGAACATGCTTCGTATGACTATCATAATTTGTTGCAAAATTTTACTCACTAATCTGTTGGACCTTATTTGTATCACAATCAAATAACTTATAATTTTAAAATATAATTAGGTAATATTAATTTTTAACGTTTTTCCAAACTATACTGCACTAAAATTTATTTTTATAATATATAAAATAGTTTAAACACTTGATTTGTTCACAGTAAAAATAGTTTTAGTTTATAGTGAGGTCAAGTGTTTAATTTCCTCTATTTATTAATTAACTAAAAACGGTTCACTCTGTAAATACACCAAATATTATCAATTTTATAACATTGTTTTTATCAAATGCATTTGTGCCCGTTACAATTAAATTCCTTAGAATATATTTGTTAAAGTAAAAGCTTCAATTTACAAATAACGCACATCAATCAAGGTATAAAAAAGACGTTTAACGTTAAATGAACATTATAACATATCATAGAGCAAAATAATATTATTGTGCAATCGATCAAAATTTAACAATGTCAAATATTATTAATGTTTGATCAAGTTGCACTTGTGTTAAATAACTTTATACACATGTTGAGTGACAATTTAAATAACAGCAATCAATTTACTAATTTGCAAACAACCCGTTTAATAAGATAAATAAATAATTATATAAATTGCGTTGGAGCTTTAAAAAATAAGCGAGTTAAACAAACAGTATGCATAATTTATAATTTAAAATATATAGATAGATATTAAATATATTTACAATTTTACTACTTCAAAGTTTAATTCAGTTCCAACTTAGCGCATAGTTTATAATTCATATATAAATTCAAATAATTGTTGCTTTTAGTCGCTTTTTACAGACCGCATCTCATAAATTAACCATAAACAAATTTAAATATGCATGGGTTAAATAATACTAAAGACAAACAATTAACTATTACATTGGTGTATACATCTACCTAGTGTATATACATAGAAAATATTATTAATTACCACTTAAAACTTGTTTAAATTGTTATCTAGCGTTTTGAGATAATTTATAACATGATTGTGCTTTTAATAGAAAATGTTTGCTAATTACCAGAACGACTAAAACATATGTCATCAATATTTCAACTTTCAGCATACATTTTGAATTTGCTATCAATTGTAGATAGAGAATCAATTATAATCAAATATAAATAAGATTCATTTTTCACTACTATCAATTTATACGACGAGGGGAAAAAATTAAGCGTGCCTCTTATTTTAAAGCAAGAATATTGTAATACAATAATAATTCTTTGAAGCGTTGAAAGAGATATGTGTATGCCTACTTTCAATGCTATGATAGAAAGATAATATACAAATTGGTTGGCATTGCACAAACGTGGTAAGCTGTAAGATAATTTTTATTCAATCACCATTCCGATTTTCTTACTTTCCTTATTTTGTAACAATCAGATAATCAAACATTGGGACTTACACTATTATTTTGCATTTACAAAGGATTTCAAACACCTGCAAGAGTGAATCAAATATAAATTAAAATTATTTTTATAAAATCATTTCTTATTATATTTTTTATAAGATATTTCTTTTGCATTTTAATATAAAATGTTTGCTAATTACCAAAGCTACTGAAACATATGTCATCAATATTTCAACTTTCAGCAGGAAGTCAATTATCATCTTTTGACCATTTTATTTCGATAATCGATAAATTTAATCAAATATAAATAAGATTCTTTTTCACTACTATCAAATTATACGACGAAGGGAAAAAAATTAAGCGTGCTGCTTTTTTCTCTCGCTTCGTTCTTGTTTGACTCAATTTTTCATCGTTTTCTAACAATTTCATTCGGCAATCAGTTTTCTAATAAAATATAAAGTGGGTTTTATTGAATTACCAAACGTTTTTCATTTCAATTTTAATA
>JARJDW010010082.1:0-24162 GCA_030264715.1 Adinopsis sp. GC000173
ATACAAGGTAGAGATTGAAACAAATCTGGTTACAAGACATAAATAATGATGATTGAAATTGCTTTGAAGTAAATTGTAAAAGAAGTATAAAAATGTCGTATCCTGTGTCGTCCACATCAAGTGATTTTAATCCTCAAAGCGTAACGTTATTTTGTGTACAGCGTGTGAATACAAAACACTCTCTTTTCTCTGTGATAGTATTTGGTGTATAACGAGGCGCCAGGACGTCGCGTCGTTTCGATGCCAATGCACTAAATGCAATGAACGAACGAAGAACGGCGGGCGGCGGGTGCGCGCCGCTCGCTCCTTCACTGCTCCATTCTGAAATATACGGGAAAATTTCCCGTGCAATTCACTGTGTGTATGTTTGCGGTTTGAGTCACGAATGATTCATTAGCGTGTACACATATATGAAATGAATTTGTTTAAAACCACATCAATTTATTAAATACATGCGCATGGGGTTGATGAATTATTATATAAATCTTTGGTTTGTTGTTCACATCTTGCACGTTTTCTAAACAATTTTCTTGTTTATAGTTTACGTATATACTAAATGCGAATGTTTGCGCGCGAGGATTAAATCATAAAGTATATTGGAGTTTAGCCAATTGGTGTTTTGAATTAATGTTACATGTTTTCTATATATATTATTTTTTTCCACCGACACTGTTGACCTAAAATGAAAGTGTTTTATAACAACCAACACGAAGCACATAAATGCTGTAATATGAAAACGTTTTCAGCATTAAATTAGGCACGCCCCGAAAAACTCGTCGGGAATTGCAAATTTACATAATTTTAATTTGTTCATAGTCTTAATCATTTTTTATTAAGTTTTTTGTTTCAACTATTAAATAAAAGTACATTTAATATTACCTACTTACCATTTTTTACATCATTTTATAAATTGCACTGCAAATATTATTGCAAATGCTGTGTCTAGTATCAGAAAGTGGTTAAAGAGCGTATTTTCATCCGATTCGTTCGAACTATTCTCAAAGTTTCAAAATGATAGCCATTTAGGAAGTACATTTACAATCGATTGGAAATATTGGAAAAACATACAGGCAGACAGACGTGACGAGTTAATAGATACATACATGGTAAAATGTAATATATAAAGAGAAAATCTCAAGTAAATTTAAAATCGATTTGTGATGAAAAAGCGTACAGACAGACATTCACCATAGCGAGTTTTTATAAATTTGGCTTTTAAATATTGCAAAGAGAATATTACAGTTTAAAATCGATTTGTGACGAAAAAGCGTACCGACAGACAATCAACATAGCGAGTTTATATGAACTTAGTAAAATCTAACATATAGCGATTATGTCTAATATAGCAAAGAAAAACTCTAAAGTAAGTCTAAAATAGATTTTTGACGAAACTTATAGACAGACAGACAACATTTTGAGTTAATATAAACTTGATAAAATCTAATGTTTAAGTTTAAAATCGATTTTTAAGAAAACAACATACATACAGACATACAACATAGCAAGAATAACTGTCTAAATTCTATCATCTGTAGGTACTTTCAAACTTCACAAAGAGAAAATCTCAGTTAGAAATCAATTTCTGATGAAAAGAACAGACAGACCGACAAACAACATAGCGAAGTAATATAACCATAGCAAAATTTAACGTATGTGGTTGCTTTCAAATAACGTAATGAGAAAACTTAAATTAATTTTAATTGTGTATTCTTTAATGTTATTCATATAAACTATTTAAAATAATGCACGATTTACAACAATACAAAATACCATTATCGCATGGAGCAAAAACGTTTTAAAATTGGTTCATTGTATAGTTAAATATTGAAATTAATAACAATTTAAGGAAGAAAATTGCCATAATTAAAAAATCATTTAAAAAGAACGGCCAATAATTAGGTAGGTAGTAGTGGCGCTACCGTTCTTAAATCAAAGCAATAAAGGATAATTGCTAATATTCATTTAACAGGATTCAATCGATCGCTCTTTTACGGATGCAGCGTTATTGTTTTGTTTATTGGTTTCGTTTCTGCATGGATGTGTATGTGAGTGTGTGAGTGATGAAAAACAAATGACGCATAAATTTCGAGGGGGGCTCAGTCCATGCTAAAAGGAAAAAACGAATTAAGATTGCTATCATTATTACAGTTATGTTTTTTTTGCACGATTGCTTTAAATGCCTTTGCAGCATTTTTGTGTGATTGTATTAAGGGTCAGGGCTGGTTTTACCCTCGGCGCGCGCAAAATTGATAGTTTCCAAAAACTAATTCAATCACCGGCCCGAAATGGATAAAAATTTATGTAGATTGAAATTTTATGTTTTAAACTCGGATTAAAATCGTATTATTTAATCAATTGTTTTAAATAATTACAAAAGCAACCCTTTGTTGTTGTTATTTTGTGCGTTATTGCATTATCTGAATTGAATTTAAATGGAATGGTATCGTAATACATAATAAAGGAGGTGTTAAATGCATGAGGAATATTTTGAATATTTAATAAATATTGTGTAAGGAAGTGCGCCATTTGTACGTAAACATTAAGGGGGTGAAAATACATTAGGGTTCCTTTCAGCACACACAGGCACGCACACATCGTCTGCGTAACCGTACCGTACTCCATACAACGAGAAAAGTGTGAAGCATTTTAAGATGCACCCTGCGAAAGTGCGCTAAATTAAGTTATCACTAAAATAATGTTTATTATAATGTCGGGTATGCGAATGAGAGAAGAAAAGGGCGCTTTTGTGTTGCGACGCCCAGCCCAAATATATATTCACGTCTAAATGGCGAATTAAAACTAATTAGACATTAACAGGAATTTCGAAAACGTTCAGTAAACATTCCTTAAGTCATACGTTTGTTCGAGGTAATTTAAAAGGGAAAAACAGTTTTGAAATTAATGGTTTTTAAAGAGTTCAAACGTTCAGAGACTTGAATTTGCATCTCTTCTTGCTGCCGCCGCCGCTCCAAATTAAGAAAATAAATAAATTTTCCGTGCACACACTTTGAAATTTAATGTCTGCAATATTGCAATTTAAAATAATTCTGCATTTACTTATCGATCGTAATTCTTTGTTATCATATAATTATATTATTCCATACAAAAATTTTATTCCATTGTATATATACGTAGGTAGATTATTGCATTAAAATATAAAAATATTTTTATAAAATATAAATGAGATTTTTCTAATTTAATTGTAAATATTTTATTTTCGCTAAAACAAAATCTAATTTAAATTTACAATCGGATACAATATCGTGTGCGTGTTATTTGCATTTGAAAATAAAAAAAAGAAGGAACCGAATCAGATTTATTTTTAACTGCAAAATAAAATTTCAATCAATTTGAAAGTCATAAAAAAACTTTTTTTATTTACTCGCCGCGTCTCAATTAAATAAAATTGATGCCAAGTTAATAAAAAGCGTCGTTGATGAAGGAACAAAAAACAAACAAATAATCATTTTTCGATTCATTGTGTGCGAAATGTTTGCAATGGCGTAATTTATTCAACAAATAGAGTTAGTGCGGTATTTTGTTTTGTGTGCGGAATTGCTGCTTTGTCAAGCTTTGTAAAGTTAAAAGAAAAGTTTTATGAAATGAATGAATTAAAAAGTTGTCTATTTAAGACTTGACTAATAATAAGTGCGCTTCCTAATTGAAGTTGCGCTTACTAGTTATTACTCAGTAATTAATCATTCTAAAAATTTTCAGCGCTAAGAACTTGAACAACAACAAGAACAACAACAACACAACATAACGCAATTAATTAGCTCATTTAAACTAGTTCACTTTAAGTATTAGAATAATTCATTGTTATCACCACCGAATTATTTATGAAATAATGTTAATTAAACAAACAATACTCGATGCCACGAAAAGAATGGATTATTAATTAATCAATACAAGAGGTAGTAGCAAATTTAACAACAATGGTGAAATTTTATTGTCGAGTGAATTAGTTTGTGTGCGAGTTTTATGTGCGAGCCCTCTTATTTTAACTAAATTATTTGTCCCCAAAAATGTATTTTTTATGATGCCGACGTTCCTTTCAAGTAACCAACATAAAATGCGAACGTGTGCGGTTATAATTTATAGATTATCGATCTATTTTTGAGCGTTCGCGTTCCACATTGATGCGTCTGGGTATTAAAAAAGACAGAAGGCTTTTTAATGCGAGTCATTGACTTAAATCCTTGTTGAATGTTTAAAGGTGAGAAAAATTACGATGACGCACATGACCTTTTTTTTCTCTATTCCCTCTTAACTTAATGTAAAGCTGCCTCCTAACAATGTTGACTTTTTGTCACAGGGAGCAGAAAAAAAGCTGTAATGAAATAATTTATGCTCGCCCGTTTTGTTTAAATAATAATAATGATCAATTATGCTAAAAGCGGTGGTAGGTATTCCATCTACGTGCCGAATAATTCTAGTATATAGTTGATTAGCATTTTGACGGAATCTATTCCAATTAATTTCGTAATTTTGACGGACGCCAACAGAATTACTCACATAATTTCTCTATTGTTATATGTATGTGTGCCAGATTTGATTGAAGTTTCGTCAAATATATATACGGCCTGGTAGAATGAATTCAAACTAATTTTTGTTTCGTTCGAAATTAATTTATAGCTTAAATGCTAGTAAAAATTTAAAGCTTGCTACACACTGTTTTGGAAACCTGCAAAGTCATTAAACTTTAAATGAGTTTTAGATTTTACGTTACACGTTAAAGTATTCTTCTAATTACATTTTTAACACACAAATTTACGTTAAATTACTTTACCTAGAAAATTTTTCACTCTTTCTCTATAAGATTTTCAAATTAAATTTCTTAACGAACTGAACACAAAACGTATAACTAAAACGTTCGTGCTTGTTATTTAACAAAACTGGGACGAAATTTATATTGTGTGCAGAGGCGGTGTTGCTCGCATGGGCATAATATTGTATTGTTACAGTACCTCTTATCTATTTAATTTTTTTACTTATCTTCACTTTTTTTTAACACAACATTTTTGGAAGAATTTTTTCATTGCTCTTATTGCATACGTATAGGCGTAATATTGTATTATTAAAGTACCTCTTACCTATTTAATTTTTAGAATATAATTTCACTTTGTTTAACATTAAATTTTGGGGGGAATTTTTTCTTTGTGGCATCAATTCGTGCAACTTTTTTGGATTTTCAGCAATTTTCATTAAAATAATCTTGTTCGAAACATAGAAGGCTATACGTGACAGCTCTGATTTTGTATGTATTTTTGATACGAAGCATAAAAATGTATCTTTTATTTATTTAATTCTCAGTACATATCGTCACTTTTGTTTAACAGTAAATTTTGGGATTTATTTTTTTTGCAATGGCAATTTGTATGATTTTCTTTGATTTTCTGCACTCTCCATCAAAATATTTCACGATCTTCGTCAAAATTGTTCGAAAAGACGAAGGACCCACACTACGCCTTTGAACAATTTTCATATGAAGAGTAAAAAAGATGCGTAATGTTTTATTGCGATTGCAATTTTTTTCTTTATGATTTTGGCCTTTTTCATCAAAACATTATCATATTCTTTGCATAGGAGAGAAATGCAAGAGACGCCACTGATTCTTTGTATATTTTGGATATGAATAGTAAAACAAGGCGGCGTTTAGTTTATTCTAAGCATGCGACAAATAAAAGTTTAATAATTGCATTTTAATGAATATATAAAATATTTAATGAATCGTTAAGGGCGTCTTTAAAACTTTATGGGGATGTGAGTATAAAGTTTTTATTGAAATTATTTTAAATTTTCATTAAATTGCTTGCAGTTTAAATAAATTGTTACGAAAATGCCTAGTAGTTTTTCTCTAGAAAAAAATACCATAAACGTTGGATTTTGCTTGTTGGAATTTGAAATTCGACAATAAAAATTGGTTTTACAGATTTATTGCGCTCTTCACATCATATATATATATATATATCTAACAAAATATTGATAGCAATAAAAGTCGGTATCATCATTGGCAGCTTTCTGAGTGATGATATTAATGCAATATTGCGATATGAGCACATTATCGTTCCATTTTTGCATTCACAGATTTTTCAGCGCGTTCGCTGTTGAGAACGTCGGTATACATACATATCTATGCGCTGATATTGCTAAATTGAAAATAAAATTAAAGACGTGACTTTATTATTCGCAGGTATATAACCTACTACCTACTACTACTACTACTACTCGTACAACAACTAGTTTAATTTAATTAGAGTCGTAGTTAATTTAAAGAATGGCTTCTTCGAATTTATAAATATCGCTCACGTTTCCGAAATAAAAATTTTTCGATCGCAAATAGTATAGAAAAAGTGTTTTGAGTGCGGGGAAATATTCATGCCGTCACGTAGATTACATAAAAATTTACGTTATAGCAACGTTTCAATACCATTGCCAGTATAAATTGCTTAGAAAACTCATCATCAGCACATTGTACTTTACTTTTTTATGCGCGTCCAAATAGATAGAAGAAGCAGCAGCACGCTTGTACGAATTAATAATAAATTAAATTTATTATTTCATCTGTATGGAACAATTTACAAATTAATAAATTATAAGATTTTTGGTGAAATCTCGCTCTCACCATTCAACGAATGATTTAATTGTTAATATATCAACGTCATCGTAGATTTTTCGAAAATTCATTGTGTAATTCAAGTGACCCGAATTAATTTTTATCTATAAACGTGAAAGAGAAGAGAGAACGAAAACGCATTCGTGCATTAACAACATCTTTTTGAGCTGTTTAAATAAACTATTCGCGCACAAAAATACCATTCTCACAGTATTTCCTAAATCACATTTTATCATAATTTATACAGCAAGTTAATTTTTTCTATCCATTGCGATATACATATTGTAGTAATATTTTTTGTTGCGACGAAACAAATCTTGTTAAGAGTGCATAAAATGATGAAGAGGAAGAAGGAGATGAAGAATTTTTTTGCTATTATGATATTGTTTGCGGTTGTTTATACATAGAAAGTTTTTTCCTTTGTATATTAAAAGCATTTAATAGAATAATAAATAATGCCAGAACAACATTTCGGACTAGCAAAGAGAAATAAAAAATGCTCGAGTGAAAGTTCAAACAACAACAAGGAAAAAATTAAATAAATATTTCTAAGTGTTACTGACAACATTTTAGCGCTAAATTTACGGCTCTTTATGGACTAAATTAATTAGTTTTATATAAAATGAAGTTTTTTTTGTTGTTGCTGGGTAGCTTATTAACTGGAGTGAGATAAATCGTTTATTTATTAACGCAACAAAAACTACACATATCTATTAAATTTCTTATTTCGTTAGACAGCCTTTCATACCATATAATATTCTTAGTTAGCTCTATTAAATTGGAAACTAAATAAACTTTTAATAGAAACTTTTGAAAATAATATCATTCATGTGTATTGTAACAAACCGCAAAACTCTTAGTAAATGTTTACAACAATAAACTGAAAGCAATCTATTAATTCAACGCTTAAGAAACTTTAAAGTAATGTACAAATTATGAAATAAGTTTGCAGCACAGTTTGTTCAATTTACCCAAATTAAAAATCAATTTTTGATATGCGCCCTCATTATATTTTCATATTGTTTGCATGCGTAAAAATGCAAACATTATCCAATATCAATAAATTCATACGTGCATGCGGTTCGGATATAATTTCAATTAAATGATAATTTTATGGTATATTTGCCGAATTTTATTTGTTTATTAATAATAACCACGCGCAATAACGAATTTTATTTCGACGAAAATCAATATAGATGGAGTGTTTCCGGTTATTTATTTGATCGAGTATTGGTCGTGTTCAAGTGAACGTTTCGTTGCTTTTTTGAATGCAGCGCACGGTGGAAAAAAGCGAGGTGAAAACAATAGTTTTACTTGCACGTTGTTTGCTGTTATCGATGATAAACAATAGGAAAGATGATCCTGTCGCTCGTTTTCTATACAGATCTATACGATTTTTTTTCGCTCGTTCGTGTTGTTCATGACAAAATGCAGTGTGTGTTGTTGAGGATGTACAGCAGCGTTCATAAGTGCTTTATTATCTTTGATGCGCTGAGGAATTATATTCGATCAACGAAACGCGTACCTGATGCAAGTGTATTGACGGGAGAAATTTATTGTTACTATTCCACAGATTTTATTTCACAATAAAGTTTATTTTGCAAAGTATCGACAATTTTTTAATGATTTACGGGGAAGCAATATTGCGTTCGTTCGTGTATTTAGAAACAATAAAGATTTTTTCCTGGTCACGATTTTTATAGGTAACAACATTCGTTTAGATTTTTACATAAAAACAACAGTCGTTAAATTTTATCGAACTGATTTTATTTCATTAACAACTTTAAAACTATATAAATAGACAAATTGCGTTGTAAAATATTAGATTAAAATATTTTATGCGCATGTAATATGAATATGAACGAAGATAAATATTAATGTTTCAAACCAAATTTTTTCATCCATTTTCCCCGAATATTTTTTGAATGATCTCGTCTTTGCCTAATGGAATAAAAAAACTTGGTATACTTATGGTATATGAGATCTTTCAAGTGGCTAAAGCGAACTTTTAAAAGTCAATTTTGAAAATATAAAGTGCTATTTATTTAAAATACCGTACAAAGGAACTTCTTTGAAAACAAAAACACATAAAAAATATTATTAGATATATATTTTTTTGGACGACAACATTTAACATACATAATATGCCGGTCCTATCAAATGGCGTTGACGTAATTTCCTTAAATTCATACTTATGGTAAATTTATTTATTTTTTTATATGTTATATATAAAGAAATGTATCCCCTAGTTGTGTTAGTTCCTGATGATGACCACAAATCAATAAATTAGGCTGAAATGTCGACATAAAGAGATACAATTACTAATTTGAACTCTTTATTTTCTCGTTATAGTAAGTATATATAGTAAGGTTTTTTTAATATATTTGACAAATTTATATTTATTTTGAATTGGTAAGGGTATTGAATTTTTAAGGCATCTAAAATATAAATTGGTCCGAGAC
The DNA here is from genome assembly GCA_030264715.1 of Adinopsis sp. GC000173. Classification (NCBI taxonomy): domain Eukaryota; kingdom Metazoa; phylum Arthropoda; class Insecta; order Coleoptera; family Staphylinidae; genus Adinopsis; species Adinopsis sp. GC000173. Next base: position 9,079 of record JARJDW010010082.1, read on the forward strand.
TTGAATTACTCCTCAAACAGTGTATCTTTCTAGTTGTTCGTTTCGAATGATGACCACAAATCAATAAGTTGAAATGTCGATATAAAGATATGTAATTACGAATTTTAACTCTTTCTTCGCACTATTTAGTACATATATTTAATAAATTCATCAAATTTAAATTTATTTATTTTGAAATAGTTTAGGTGTTGAATTTTTAAGACGTCTGAAATTGAAGTTAATCTGAGGCTTGCATTACTTCTGCAAAAATATGTCTTTTTAATTCTGCTAGTTCTTAATGATGCCTACAAATCAATAAATTATACCAAAATGTCGACAAATTTAAATTTATTTATTGCGTAATAGCTTACGTATTGAATTTTTAATACGTATAAAATATGAATCGCTCCGAGGCACTTACAATATTACTCCTGAAAGGCCCTGATAATGCGGCGTCTGTTTGTTCAACAATTGAATCATTAGCAAATCGAGTTCAGCAAATTATTTTTTTGCATAAAATACAGGTCAATTCGATCATGAATAGATAATTTATTTATCTATAGGTGATTCTAATTGAACCGTATCTCTCAATTATTCAACTGAAACATCTGAAACAATCAGAGCGTTTAAAATTTAACGCATAACGTTTGTTTCGTGCAATCCTGTAATAAATTCATCCTCGATATTTTTTTTGTCGTCGTCGTGTTTTGATTGATAATTTTGTTTTACTGTTAGTCGAGCAAATAATAAAATATTTGCCGTTGTACACTCTGTCGTCCGCTATAAATTTACAAAGTTACAAAGTAATAACGTTTAAATTTAGTTTATTAGCTGTGAAATTGCTTATTGGAATTATCTTGCCTTTCTTTTTTGCGTTTCAACACACAACACACACAATAACCAAGTAAATTATGTGTACGTTTAGATAAAATTTTAATTAAATCTAGTCTTAGCGCTCAGCGACCAAAAAAAAAGGCAAAAATTCCATAGATACCCAGTACTAATTTCCATTGGAGCGTGTGCGAAATTTGTAATAATAAAACCTGCCTTCTAGTTTTTTGTTCTATCAAAACGTAGAAAAAATCGACGTCACGTACTAAGTTTATTTGATGGAAAAATAAATTTTTCTCACGTGTGTGTATCGCTGTTATTGATAAATCTTTTTTGTTGTTGTTACATCGGGATTAGCTTTTTATGCGTACAACATGTAAACATCGGAGCGGATATTGTAAGTTGATTTGCGGAAATAAAAAAAGTTGATTGGGTATTTATTCAAACAATTTACGAATCTGAAACTGTAACTGTGCGCAATTCCTACTCGAATCGTAATCGGGAGATATTATTTTGATTATCCCGCAGCGTATGAAGAACTGCTTATTAAAAACAATAAATTTTTATTTGTGTTTGTGGCGAAAGGGAGGAGGAAAACTTAATTTCAAAACTATCCGAAATGTGTAAATTTTCATATATGCAGAATTATTAATTTGCCTATACACTCCGCATCTCCCATCTACATACACTAGCGCATTAGAATTTGATTTTAGTGTGTATTGTTAATGGAATTCCCAATAGTAAGTTTCAGTTTTTGGACCTACAGTGAATTTCACTTTGCGCTCGCTCATCACTATTTATCCTCTCTGCTCCTTTGGGGCATTCATTCGTTTTTTTTTTCTTGTGTTAGTTATATATTCTGTAGTATATACACTTTGACATCTGCCAGATCACACGCATTCTCATTTTATTGTATCAGTCTATGTGCTAAAGAAAGATCATTTGGAAGCGTTTCATGCTGACTACAAAAAGGAGAAATTTCTGACGGTGGTTACATTTTTTCCGTTTTCGTTCAAATGCCTTCCAAACTCAATAAATCGTGTAATTCTCTAGTTCGAATGCTTTTACTAAAATTATTAAATTATTCAATGTTATATGATACTCAAGTACTTAGGTATTATTATACGAGGTGCGTTTAACATTTTCATTTTCCTCAAAATTATTTATAATTTCGAACGATTATCAAAGGTCAACTTTCTAATAACGTGTTTGTCTAGGAAGTAACAGTACTTAATTTCAATTGTTTGGTAAGGAATAGATGTTATGTAATAGAAGTAATTAATATAATTGATGAATGACATCAAAATAGTAAAAGTAAAAATTCATATCGAACGAAATTAGATGTTTATAACATACGAAGAGTAATATGCAATGTGTCCCTAGGCATAAATGCAGTCTTCAAGGCAAATCAAAAAAAGTTGATTCATAAAGAAATATGTTATTATGAATGAATCAAATTTTAGATTTAGTAATTTTCAAAGCACTTTAGGGAGTTGTCGTCTTTTGCCATCTCTTCTTTAAAAATAACTACACCTTGATCTTAATTCTATTTATTTAAAATATAGTGAGCATTCTAATTCTTAAAAACGTATTCAACCTGCCACGATATGAAAGCTTATATTTAAAATAAAATTCATCGTGGGATATAAACTATAGGACAAGTTTTTCTAGTTTCTTATAAAAACTTAATAAATTTTAAATTTATCTTAATTGAAAATTAATTTACTCAATTCACATTTTTAGAATGTTACTCCTTTTCCTTGGAGTCACTCTGTATAATTTGAAAAGTTTTAATGAAACCGTTTTTGAAAACAATCAATAATTTGGTGAAATGTATAGATTTATTTATTGTGTTAATTTATTTCAGTGCGTTGCGGTGCTGTTAAAGCAAATTGCATGTCATGATGATGCACAAGGTGCAATAGATACCCTAATTTATGTGATGGATGTATTTTTCAGAGCGCTCCTAAATGAAACAATTAGTTTTAGGATTGCCAAGGGTCGTCGGTTGTTCTGCTTGTGTGTGTTTGCTTGCCTTCATGCGTGTAGATTAAAACACACATCCTTAAAATGATATTTGCACCATTTTTGTTTCGTTTTGCCGTTGAAAGTGTAATAAATCAATGTGTTGTATATATATCTAACAAAGAGAGAAGTCGAGAGAAAAAAAGAGAACTCGCTCAGTTAAAACTTAAATATGTTCCTTGTTTGTGCGCGCTTAAATTTATTTTACCTATAAATTTTAACGCCCAGTTGGTGAAGACATTCACAAAGATTTTACTCGCGCACAACTCAGTGAAAAAATCATAAATAATTATGAGGTGTTGAAATACGCAAAATACACTCACTCGAAACACATTTGCGCCCTTATAGATTTTCCTTCATTTACCATCCACCTACATCTAAGCGTCAATGAAACAAACGCCTTTGATGTATGTAGATATTATTATTTCAAACTGAATTAATCGATTTCAACACGTATATAGGTAGTATGATAAAATCCCTTGAATTAATAGCAGTGCCTACGATACAATCGCTTTTTTTCTCCTTTATTTTTCTATTGTTGTCAACCTAATCTTCTTTTTAATCAATCACGGAATTGATACGCTGTGCAATTATCAGAGCATTGGCATGAAATTTGCTTTTTACTACTTAATCAAACCGAATGTGCAGCGTCATGATTCAAAACTTTTCTAAAAGCATTTGAGAAGCACTTTCAATATATAGTTTTTATTTCAATCGCAAATCGGCGACATTTTAATATTTGTTTTCTACAATTGCGCATTATTTTGCAATATCCAATATTTAATAGAAAAGTCAACGCGCATCAAGTTTTCAATTGAAATAGTTTCAGCTCGGAAATCGTGAAGATGGCAGATTGACATGCAATCATATTAAATTCCTAATCAAAGTAATGAAATTGTTGTTGGTTGAAAACACGCAGTTTAAAAGTGTGATGAATTAAAAGCAGTGTTATGTAATTTAGATCAACGTTTATTTTGTTCAAATAATTGAATAAATAATTGAGTTGAATTCAATCCAAAACGACCCCCCATTTAAAAATAAATAGCCTGTCAATCTTTGTTAGAGTTAAAACACTGTGATTTCGTGTTTCTTAGAAAACTCATCAATTCTAGCACAACACAAAGAAAATATAAAAAAAGAGGCAACGGCACTGCGTATATACTACGCCGACAACAAGAAGAAAACTATTTTATTTATCTTCGACATTGGAATAATTAATTTGCAATTATTGACAGATAGTTTCCAGGCAGCATTTCCTCGATATTATAAATCAACTTTTCGGTCCATAAATATTATATATATTATAGATATTTTGAGGGAAATATTTTGTTAATAAAAAAAAAATAAACGGAAAGATGGGCAAATGATTGATGCTTTTGCGCTCTTTATAGAAAATTTTAGAAAATGATACATAATTGATAAAGTTTATCGTACATAAAAATATTTTTATGGATAAAATATGAAAATTGTTTGAATTTTATGCAAACGTTCTCTAAAAATTCAGAACAAAATCGAATTATTAATCATCAAACCGAATACGATTATTTTTTGTGTGTCTTGGGGCGACGCCTTAAATATCTACTAACTATGTAGTCGATTGATAAATCGCTGCGAAAAAGAATAATTTTATCAAAAACCAAAATTTGTGACTGGAATCGGATCATTATGTATTTGCAATTAGTTTACTTATTGTTAAATTATCATTTGATTTTTTGGTCGATGTTGCCGTAAATACTAGCTATAAACTTGATAATTTGATCAAAAATCTAAAATATTTGGATAATGAAATTCATGAATAGAATTAAATAAATTATTGCGCTCTTTATTGGCAAATAATGTGAAAAAGTCAGTTAATATTTATTGGATTTTGTCTCAAATACTAACTGTAACGTGGTTTGATAAATCGTTGCAAAAAGGAAATTAACGATTTGATCAAAAATTTGAAATTTTTGTGAAGAGGATAAAATTAATTCAATACCGTTCTTTATTGGCAATTATTTTAGTTATTATTAAATAAACCGTTGATTTTAGGTGGATTTTTTAGTAATAGAATTACAGCACCTAGTTGTAACTAATTAGCTATTTAATTGCTAGGCTATTATGCTAAAGTCCAATTCTATCGCTACCCATTGGTTCGATAGGTCACGTTCACAGCGGAATCATTCTACTATCGGTGATTCTGGGTTTATTTATATTTTAGTTTGCATTTTGTGCTCGTTGCACTAGTTCAGTGGTTTGGTTCTCCCAAGCCTTTTAACACTTTAGCTGTTGTTCAATATGCGACTGATTTCTTTATTAATATTAGGATTTAAATGCTACCTATAAATTCTATGTAAAAAAATCTAAAAAAAAATGAATTTTTTGTTGACAAATACTTTATTTATTGTTAGAAAATTAGTTAATTTTAATGAATGCTGTCTTAAATACTAACTATAACGTGGGTTTTGAAATAATTGCAAAAAGGATTTATTCCATTCCTTATTGACAATTCTTTATTATTAAATAAATAGATTATTTTTGGTGGATGTTGTCTTAAATATCTACCAACTATAAAGTTAGATCAATCACCGCGAAATAGGAGATCAATTTTTTCATGAACCAGCCGTAATTTTTGATTTGCAAAGAAACGAATGAGATCAATTATTCCGCTCCCTTATTGCCAATTACTTTACTTATTGTTAAATAATCAGTTGCTTTCGCTTGGAATTTTATTAAATTAATTGATTGATTGTTCATAGAAAATGAAATTTTCTCTAACAGTACGCCGTAGGATGAAAATTGCATTCAAAATAGTACAAATGCTGAATGTTCGCTTTTGAAATCATTCATCATATTTCATTTCATAGGAATGTAAGTTATCAATAATTCATGTATTATATATTATGAATTGTGGCAGCTGCCAATTTATTCAATTTTTCCATCAACGTTCAAATTTCTATATAGATTAATCACACATGAAAATTTTTAACCCGAGAAAAGAAAATACATAACAGACATTTTTAGCCAGCTAGATGAATAAATTATGTTGAAAAACTTTTATATTCTTAACAGTATAAATATGTTTGAATGTTTTATTAATAGGTCGACGTTTATACTAAATTTTACTTTAAACACTAGCTATAATATTTCAAAGTGCTATAAATAAAAGTTTATAAAAAATAAAGTTTATTTACTTCGCTTCCTATTTCACAAAGCTATAAAACAATTCGAAAATTTATGAATTAAACTTTTTAACAACTTTTTTTATTATTTTTCTATTGACTCTGTGCTAAAAGATGTGAAGTTAATCTACTTGCGAGCAAAAGTAATTGAAATACAATCTACCTACTGCAATATATTTAATTAACCGCAATTACAATAAAAATTCCACAAAACATTAATCAGTTTATTTGATACAACTCGGATCTCGTAAAAAACGGAGGGGTAATTTATTTCGGTTTTTGTTTACTTTACGGTTATGGTAGTTTGAAATTGTCGTCCTAATACAGAAAAATTTTTAAGGGTGTTTTTGTCAAAAAAACTACCCGCTCCGGACAAGTTAACAGTGCATGAAATTGATCGTTTCTGTCTCTCAAATTTATACTCCTTGGTCAGAGCGTTAGATTTTAGCGCTCGGTTTTGTTTGAGGGTGAAAAATGCATTTAAATTAACGTTTGAGTTATTAATATATACGAAATTTTTCTATGGAAATTCGTTCTTCTTTGTTGGTTGGGAGAGAGGAAAAGTGGCCACAAGAGGCAGAAGCAGCAGCGGCAGCAACTCAACAACACGCACGCATGCAATATAAATAAAAATGCAAAAAGTTTTTTTTTTCAATAAAAAAACTCGTTTATCAGATAGTACCTAAATAAATTTAAATAACAACAAGTTTTTGAAATACACATTTTTTTGTATTACGAAAATATGTTTTTTATATAATTAACGGAATGGTGGCGGCGACGGGTTAATTACAAAACTGGCTTTCAGCTGCTATAAATACTCATTATATAAAACTTTGTATTTAGAATTAAATTTGCGTTTAATTTCGCTTATTTTTTGCATCGTTAAGTTAATTTCGTGTTATTGCAGGTTAATTGTCTCTGATGTGCTTAAATCGAACACAATTAACGGAATGGCGTTTAAGTTCCTATAATATCTACACAAAATAATATACAGTATTCTTGAATGAAGCTAATATTCCTACCACTTTGCCGACACCTTTGTGGTGAATTTCTCGTTAGAAATTTATCCCAAACATATATATAGATTTTCTTATATATATATAAAACAGTTTGGAAGCGCAAAATTGCGTTACTTGCTGTTTGGAATATTAAATATATGCAATAACAAGCTGCCATATTATATTAATTATTGCTTTAATTACGTAACGAAGAAATAATTATAGTCGCAAGGTGAGTTTTCAATAACCGCGCAAACTTTTAATGTTAATTTATAATTAAACTTTTAATAACGTTAAATTTCAACTTCATTATTTTGCCATAAGTATATTTAGATAGATATTATTAACCATTAATTCAATTATATGTATTAAATTCCAACAAAACCTTTTAATTAAATAAATTAATTTTGCGTTATGCGATGAAATATGTTGTTGCGAAGCCAAGATCACATAGCGCCGCATTTTTATTATCAACAACAACAAATAATTTTTTATATATAGAGAGAGAGGATTGTTTAGCTAAAAATTCGCATCAATAAATATTTGAATAAACAAACAAACAAACAATATACATAGACAGACGCATAAAAAACAGGAGAATGTTGTAGCTTTATATCTTCCAATTCAATATCCATATTGTAAATATTTCATAACATCAACATTTCTCTCGCTCGGTATTGTTTTTTTTCAGCGGCAATAGTTTAGTTTTCGGACGCTCGGAAAAAATAGCGATCATTTGCGAAAAAATGCCACTGCATTCGTCATAGACGCGATAAAATATGTTCGTATGTTTTCTCAAGATTAACTTATTCTTTATAAAACACCCCCGCACCCATACACACAAACACACTGTTATAAAATGGCAGATTTTCTTGATAGATAACATCTTAAAAAAGACGCTTGTGATAAATCGTCATGTTAATGGTGTTACGCATCATATAGCATAAAATTATGGTAGTTGCACCCTCGTTGTAACATATTTTTATGTACCACGGCTTATAAAATATCCCCTAGCGCGACGGAAATCTTATCATTGTTGCAATTAAACAATTTATATGTAATTATGTGCAAGTTCTCTACACGCAAATGCATGTTTTTATGGTTAATGACATTGTGTATCAAATTTTCAAACTGTTTTTTTTATATAAAACATCGATTTTAGATTCGTACAAAAAAGGGTTTTAAATTAACAATTAATGTTAATTAATTACATACTTTTAAAAAACGAAAACAACTCACAGTTCTAAGCAATAAAAGTTCGATTTTAGATTAAAAATTTCTGTTTGCCCTAAGAAATTGCATTAATTGCAAAGAACCTTAAAAAGGAATAAAATGAATAAGTGTTAACCAACATAATAGTAGTAAATTTCTAGCATCATATTTATTATAATTATTAATTTGTACCTAACTTGTTGTTTCCCCTCTGTTACATATAATTTTTTAAGTGTTTTCCTTGAAGATGGGCTTACATAATGAATAATAAAGTACTAAACTTTGGATTTTCGACTCTACAATTGATTTTTTTAATAGTCATGTGTTCTGGTTTTTATTTTTCTGGATAATTATTACTCTTTGTGTATTGTTTACTAGCCATAAATACTTAATTAAGCTTTAATTAATTAATTAAATATCAATATACATAAATTATGGAATTACATGTGGTTGGAATAATATTTCTGTTTTAAATCACTTTAAATATAACGTTGTAAAATGTCCAATATGGCATGATGTAGTAGTAGAGTGGTAAGGGTTAAATATATAATTAATTAATGTCAATTATAGATTATAATTTTTATAGTATTGTTCCTGAAAATAGACCTAAACTGTAAAAAATAAAGTGGAAAACACTGGATTTTTGACTCTAGAATTGTTTTTTTCTGTATCCTCGTCTGTGTTTTTATGAATACACCTTTAAATATATAATTAATTAACTTCAATTGTTAGTTGGAAACAATTTTTTATGTTCTTTGTAATGAAATCCAGTTTCTTAGTGGAATCCCCAAAGAATGCTTGTTTAATTAAAAATGCAGCGATTGGTTGCTTAACAAGATTTCAAGAAAATACGAAAATTCCTAGCTATAAATTAGCTTTAGTTAGAGTAAAAAACGAACATGATACAAATAACTAGCATTTCAATCTTCAAAGCTCACCAACAGAAAATATTATTATGAGTCATTTTTCACATTGTCTTCTTATCAATGCAACCACATCTGAATTTTTTTGATTTATGATCCACTGGCATGTCTTATGCAATTACATACTTCAATCGGCGAAACAGAATAAAAGGTAATTAAATCAACATTTAGGATGTAGCGCGACAAAAAACTCTGTCAGTTTGATTGATACGGTTGGTGGTTGTTTTGTCCACATGAGTTTTATGTCGCTTGATTCAATTAAGATTTTAGTGTGTATATAAGAAGAATAAAGATTCTATAATCCAAAGTGCAGACAGCCATTAAATGCAATGAAACATAACATAGCATTTACACTATTATAGAAAATATTATTTCGGCGGTGCATGTATGTAACAGTGTGTATATGTGTGTAAGTGTGTGTGCCAGTTGAGGGAAATGTGGGAGAGGATATAAATCGTCGATAATGGTAAATCTATCAACTAGCACGCCCAAAATCTGTTAGTGCACTTTCGATGCCCGGATATACAATAGACGTATTGTAAATTCAATTTGTAACTGTTGAAATTTTTGCTGTAATGTCTATAAATGCAAAATAACATCTTTTCTTTATCAAATGATATATAAATTTGTACGGTGCGGTACTGCTGTTCTTTTTTTTATTTTACTTTACTGTAACATATAATATTTCACTCGAATTATCTCGATGTGGATTTTTTTGCTCGTACGCTCTTTGTTACATTAATAAATGAACGCATTATCAAAACGACCATTAATATGAACCAAGAGAGTAAGAACTTAACATATTGTTTCCAACAAAAATGAATAAAAATGCGCTTTTTTCCTTGTATGAATGTATGAATAATGGATTTTACTTAAATTTCAAATTAAACCGCTAAAATATGCGATGCAGCAATTTTTCCAAGCTATTTTCCAACCTTTTTGCCATCTATAAACCGGCATTTGTTGGTAATTGAAAGTCATCGTTTAATGTGCGAATTAATTAAATAATCAAAATTTAACACTGTTAACATTGCAATCAATTTCGCAATGCGAATTAAAATAAATTAACGTTTCTGAATGGTAGATGGTAATATGGAAACAGTATAAATTCAAACTTAATTAACACGATAAAAGATCTCAGAGATGATAGCAGTCAGCCATCAACAATATAATGTTATTCTGAAAATTTATTAAAATGTTTTAATTTAAGAGTTTAGAGTCAACAGTAGTAGTTTACATAACTAAACTACTCTCGTATATATTGTGCATATACGAAAAATGCGAACATAAATAACAACTTAATTCAGATAATTAACTTTTGCTGCATTAGGTATCTACTGAAAATTGAAAATATAAATTGCCGTTACTACTTCTAAATCTTTTTAAATGATAATATATATATTTGTAAAATAAATACGTACACATAGAATACATTTATGTTTATTATTGTCTGCTCATAATAAATGTTGGACATAAATGTCCATTAGTATATGCATTTTTCTTATTGAATGGAAATGGATGCGATTATTTCCTAGTTTATATTAATTACCGCATTATTTTTGCGTTAATGAAAACAGTGCGAGAGCTTAAGCAACATTTAACTAATGTAAAACTTTTTACACTCTCGCTCTCTCCAGACGAAAAGGAACCCCCCTTCATATGTCTTCAGTAATTGTAGTTTATGGCGCCATTATACGTATTACTTAGTGTTGTACCACACTCCCCCATGTGACCCCCAATCTACACCGAGAGACCACTAAATTACCAGCGCTTTTTCATTTTTCACCGGAAAAACACCAACTAGAAAATCGACAAAATTGCCATAACATACATTAATATTACCAAAAAGAGATTTATGGCGTCTAAATAAGTAATGCGCAACAAAAAACCCGATTACGCCACTCATTCCAAGTGGAAGTGGAAGTCGCTTTTATTTAATTTCAAGCAATTCAATGAATTGTTAACAGTTCTCAAGATTTCTTAGCTCCTAAAAGTATAATTACATTTAACGATAGGTACTTTAACAATTCATTGCGATTTTAAGATTATCTGCGTTGCCATGTTGCCACACCAACTAACACATATCTTCCCCCATTGATTTTTAATTATTGCCCACTGTTATAAAACACGATTCAACGGCACACTTTTTTATGCAAGTAATTGCAATTGCAATTTTCTAAATGTCTTGACGCTGATAAAAATTTAATATCGATTGCCGCTTTTAACTAACACGAAACGCATAAAATTGGAACATTCCATGCTGATCTATGTGATTTTCATTAAAACCTGTCAAATATCACTCTAAATAATTAAAGGATGACTAGTCTGCTAATTCAAACTATAATATTATTTGCGTATTTATATCAATTATAAAATACACTCATAAATCATTTTTATTAAATTGAATAATTTTAGTACATATCATACATGCAATCCTCATAATTATTTATTATTTATAATCTACGTTTTTTGTTCATTACTGACTAATAAATATTTGTCTAAGGCTAATGTTTTAAATAAAAAATTTAATAATTACACATTTGATTAGAGTGGGTATTAATACATAATTTAATAATAAATTATTTATTTATGATTCAAAATTAATTAATGCATTTTATAAATTCATTGTGGAGTGATGAAAACAATTTTTTTCCAATACTATATTATTTGCACATTTGTAGCAATTGTAAAATCAAGTCATAAATTATTTTTAATAAATTAAATTAAATTATTTTAGTGCATATTACATATAATATACATAGTTATATATTATTAAACATCCACCTTTTCAGTTTGTTTCAGAATAATAAATGTTTGTCTAAGCCAAGTTTTTTAATTAGAAAATTTACAACGTTTTATAATCAAACATTTTATTAGTGGATATATNATATAATATTCATAATTATGTTTTATAAAAGAATTTTATTTAACGTCCTGTATTTCAGTTCGTTTTTGAATAATAAATTTTGTCTCAGGCAAGTTTTTTAATTAGAAAATCTATAAAATTTTATTAGTAGGGATATTATTACTTAATTTAATACCGTAATAAATTATTTATTTATAATTAAGTTCAAAATTAATTTGTACAGGCTATTAATTCTTTGTGGAATGGTGAAAAAGAAATATTAATACTGCAAAAGCTCTGGAAAAGACTGAAAGTTTCTCTGACGCTATGTAAAAACATCAATAATTTATTTAATAAGCTTATTAGATATATATAGTATATATATTGATGATGTGTCGACGCTTCGGCCATAAATAAATTTGATTAGTTTGGTTTTTCGGTTGGAATTGCAGTAAATCATCCCCTACGCCTTTCCTCACAATGAAACCAGACTCCGTGACCATCTAACGTCTGGCTTCACGTCTGTGTCACATCCATCTTAATTCTCAATCACTATGCTCGACGTCATTTACACAAGTCACAAGATTTCCACGCACCGGGTAACCCTAACACAAGACCATTTACCCTCAATATTATGATCTGACATCGCAATTAATGCAATCAACCCTTATCTTATCTTGATATGACTCATTTACAAATAGAACATTTTGCCAGTTAATTAATTTTTCCCATGCAGCAAACATCATAAATAAATTATAGTTGGGCGTCGATGCAATTTGAATTACTTACGCCAGATAAAAAGGCGAGCTTAAGGTGCATTGTTTGATTAATCAATAGATACGTAAAAACACTTCAAAAGCAATTAAACTGCACTATTTTACAGATATTATTCATTCAACATTTAACTGATGATGGTAAGGCGCGTTCAATTGCACATTCATAAATTAAAATTGATTAAAGCAAAATCGGTGAATATGTGTGTGCATGATTTCATTATTTTTAGATAAATCACATAAAACTTTATATAAATATGCAGGGATTTCTGCTAAACATCAAATATGATAAATTATAATTTTGCATATTTATAGTAGTATATATGCTAATTTAATAGAAAAATGATTACCGCAAATTTTATATAGGTATGTAATTTGATGTTGAATTATTATTAATTTACTAAATACAATCAAATCCTCTCCGGTGCAAAATAACATTTGCGGCTTCGCGATTTTAAGTTATAACAAACTTAATCTGATTTGTCCAACTCATCTAGAAAAATACTAATAGTATAATTATATTTTAAGTAAGAGACAAGTTTTTGTGACATAATCGTACCAAGATAAAGCATTGAAGTATGTACATAATTAATTAAATTGTTTAAATTTTAACCAATTGTGTATTAATGAATGTTTATCATACGCACGTGTCTGTAAAATGCTTTAGTTCGATTCATTTTTTTTAAATTTGCATTCTCGTATAATTATATTTTCATCACCTGCAAATGTTGAAGCTTATAAAGAAGAAAGTCTGGTTAAAATATTGTATCGTCCATGCTACAAATTTATTTAATATTTAACAAACTTTTCTCGACATTTTTATATAAAAGATGAAAATATTAAGGGTTTAGAATTACCAGCTGCATCAATTTTCTTTCTATTACGAAATGAAACTTGATTCATTTTATATTTTTATATGCATTATATTTTAGTAAATACTACTATTATATAAAAATCAATTCAAATAGTAATAAGAATTTGATTTTACATTGAATTGAACAATTGCTTCGCATACCGAGTGTTTCGTTCACCTCGTTTCGGAACACCTGTTATATGAAGTTTATAATATAAATTGGTACATTATTTTAATTCTAGCATCTTCTTCTGTTTTCAGAATTGCGAGTTAATGCGGCAACGCCATCCTTGGAAATTCAACCAAAAAATAAAGTAGTGACGAAAGCGGTTGGCCAAAGTCTTGCATTAACATGTAAACCGAACGTACCGGACCCAAAACTGATAACACAGCTTGAATGGCGAGATCCGAAGAATAGAAGGATTGACAACAATAATACCGATTCTCTGGTGTATACTCAGGTAAGATAACTCGCGCTCGTTCTGAAAGTCTGGATTTAATTTGAAGAGGGTCGAACAAAGTTACTACTGAATTATTTATAAACTTCTTTTCTCGTGCGTTTCGTATATATCGTATTTTTTTCTCTCTCTGTGATACAAAATGATTCTGTAATATAAAAGGAAACACGTCCACACGTCATTGATTGTGCATCTACATAATTTGCTTGTACATTTCGAGCGTAAACGGTTCGTTATTCACTTAAACTTGTAAAGGGTTAAGCGTTTTGTCCACCTTTTTTGTTTGCACTTTAATTTGGTTCACCCAAAGAAGAAGAAGTAAGTGTATTAAGATCCGTTTCTATTTAAAGGAATCATAGCAAAGTCCTTAGATAAACTTTTGCTAATGCGCATTTAAAATTTAGTTCCAATCCGATTTCCGGAATAAAGTGGGACAAAGTTAGCACAAAACCTATGTTAACGATGTTCGATAAAATGAGACACCATTGAAAATTCGAACTGGACTTTCTTGAAATATTTCACTTTAAATTGAAACGTTCCAAAGTGGTTATAAACTTGATTTAAAAATACGATTTCATAGTTGGACTCGGCTAGACTAGACTCTAGTCTACGTTAAACTTGCGCATCCATGTGTAATTTAATTTACCTCGCCGGCTAATTAACTTATAAAGGGACATGTATGTGTGTGTATGTTTTAATATATAATCAAATGATTATGAACATTTAATTCTTTAAATGTTGATTTATACGTCTATTAAAGATAATAATGACAAATAGTTTTACTTTTTTTGTATTATTTGTATCATACTATGTTTTATAGTGTGCGCAACGCATTTTTTATAAAGCACAGTATTATTTTTATTAATATTTATATCACCCCTGCAGCATATTTTTTGTCACTGGCTCTCAGTCATGTGATACAAAACCACAAAAAAATCGTCAACGATAGTAAATCATACACCGCCATGAATAAAATATTTTTTATTACCTCTGCCGTTTAGCTCCCTCTATATTATAATATATATA